>WTXD01000082.1:0-97587 GCA_022496205.1 Gloeopeniophorella convolvens | reverse complement strand
GGTTGTCCGTACGTAGACGCGCAAGCTCTTTGCTAGAAAGGCCAACTGGAGCAGGCGTCGGTGCAGGCGGTAGCACAGGCAGCGGCCGTGACGAAGTCGAGGGCGAACTCCCTGATCCCCCGGCCTCGGCGGCGTATGGTCCGGAAACCTCGGTCAGCCGGGTGGTCGTCCCGGAGGACTCTGGTCGAGCCGGTGCCTCCGACGGAGCTGCAATGGGAATCGGGTCGAAAGGGGTCACCCTGGTGGAAGGGCCAGATTCCACGAGGTCGTCGGAGAAGGTAGAAGAGATTGGGTTCATGGCGCGGTTCTTCCGTCGACGCTGGACGAAGACGACGGCCCCGATGACGATGAGAAGGGCCGCAAGACCAGCTATGATACCCCCAGCAATTGCGCCACCGTGCGATGTCTTCTTGGGAGATGAACTCGACCCTGCATTCCTAGCCACAACGATCGAACGCACTGGGACCCTGTGAAAGAGATGTCAACTGCAAATCTAAGTTGAGAAAGGATAGTGAAAACACACTTCAGCGCCAATGGTGCGTACATCGCGCCTTGTGCGGGGCTGATAAGATGTGGGAAGCCCAATGAGTATAGTCAAGAGGCCGTTCTATACATAGCTTACCTCGCCACGCCCAGGATGGTGGATCCGTGAGTGCTGTCATAGTTCAATGGAAAGGCACCTCCGGAAGCGTTGAAGGATGCACGAGCGTGGACTTTGGAAATAAACCTATCGCGCAAATTTGTATTTGGGGTCGTGGCTGCTGCAAACAAATTCCAGCCTAGAATATGTGAGACAGGTGCACATAGCGTGAAGCGAGGCAACCCACTGGATATTGTCGTCATTGTGTCAGAGTTCAAACTATCAACGGGTAAACCGAAGGAGGCAAAGGACGAGGTCGATGCAAGGTTGTCAATGAAGCTGGCGTGCCCGTCCAACACCTAGAGTGTTCAGGCAGAGGATGGTGCGAGAGTGGATTCGAACTGACCGATGAATCCACCAAATTCGTTCCCAGCCACACATCTGCGAATAGATTGTATCCCAACGTCCACGAACCGGCATTACCATACACCGCAAGTAAGTGCTGATCAGTGTCCAAAGCGAGGCTCTTCCACTCATTGTAGAACTTTTGTTGCCGTTGTCTATGTAAATCGGTGAGTCGCGCCAAATAGAAGTGAGACAACAACGTACAGAATACTTGCTCGCATCACCGATTCTTTGACAATCGCGCTCATTTTCGACATGGCTTCGAGAGCGATGATTCCCTTGATTGCAAGATTGGTCTGTTTGCAACCGTCAGACCGTCCGAGGATGACCTTGATTAGCACTAGTGTCAGTGCGAATGGTGTGTCGACGAAGCTGTCATACTGATCGTGAATGAACAGAGTCGAATTGAGCAAGTAGTCTGCCCATCTGGTCAAGAGCGGATACTACTAGATGTCTCAGTACTTCAAGATGGTTGATGGCTTTTCACTCACATATCTGCTGATGAGGCTTCCATCACCTGTTGCACGAGCATGGGCGTGTAGACCATGATCAGCATGTTTCCCGACTCTGGGTAGCGCATCAGTAAATCAAAATGAACCTAGATGACAATGAAACACGCACGTTCAATTCCCTCGGTGTGATCTGTGTTACTCCCGTGACATTGGGATATGTGGAGCCTGAACATTGTAAGCACTTAGAGTATTCAAAGGCTGGACCTTCATCAAGACATACCTAGATCTACCGCAGCGAAAGATGTGTATATGCAGGGCTGAGTTGCCAGCGAAGTAGGGCTCAAGTAAAGGGGCGCCGAGTGACGGATCGATGTACAGGAACATTGGGAATGCTGCATACAGCGTCTCCACCGCATTCACACGGCTGGGTGTGACAAGCTCAGTCCGTAGATCATAGCATATGAGACCCATACGCTTACTTGGGTCCGTCCCTCCAACGTTCTTCATGAACATCATCACGTCGGAGGTGTTGAAGTTTCCGTTTGAGTCGGTGCCAATTGTCAGCTGGGTACTCCATATACTTGTGCTGAGGCGATTGACACCAGGTCCCAGTATTGAGGAGAGATGAGGTAGCATCTGCTGTATCTTCGAATCCAACGTCTGCGCCCTTGATGTGGCATCGGTGAAATCGTTCAAAAAATCGACAATCTGCTCTAAAGCATCAGATGCATTCGATAAGATCAAGGTGCAGGGACTCACTAGAGACTTGTCGTCGCCATCATACTTCGACTTGTAGAACAATGGCCGTTGCTGGGTGGAATCGGGGGTATCTGTGTAATTGATGGCTGGATCTGTAGTATAACCAACGGTCCACACGACGGGAACTTGAGTACTTTGGATGTTACCAAGGTCCTGGGAAATAGCAAACACGGGGAAGGGGACTTATGGCACGGAAGTGTTTCTTCCTGATTATCCAGTGACCCGTTGGCCATGAAGGCATTGCGAGAGGCGGTAGCCCAGGCCATCTTCCAGGTAACATTGTTCCCCTGGACAATCCACCAGTGAACAACGAATAACAGACAGCCTCATCTGACACTCACGGCCTTCATGGCATAATACAATGTGCCCCACTCCGCTTGTGTCCGGATCTCTGTGAACGTAACCTGTTGCTGTAGCTTGACTGTATGGAATATGACATCCGGGTCCACTGTTTGCGACCATTCAATGTCGTGGCTCCGATCCCCCGAGTTCCATTCTGCAGAGGGTTTGAAATGACGAGAATGTCGGAGCAAAGCATGGCGTACATACCTCCGCTGACGTCCGAGTATACTTGCACGGAGTGTGCATTTCCATCCAATGACTTCGCAGTTAGAGACATGTACGAAAATGGAATAGATTGCTTGACGAAGTCACCAGGCTGATGTGAATCAGCTTGCGGCCGTGAATGCCATCCGGAGTTCTGCACTGACCTCAATCGGGTTCAGGAAGGTGAGATTGACTTGCAGAGGACCAGCTACCGCAGTGACGATCGTTTGTGTGGGAGTGACCAATGTGTTGGTGAGACTGGCAGTAGCATTTACGCCAAGGACGGCTCCAAGGAACGAATATGTCAAGCCATCCACGCGTACCAGAGCATCCAAACCCAGTTGTTCAGCCTGGAGCATGGCACGATAAGGTATGCCACAACATATGGAACGGTAAACACACCGCGATTCCCGTCGCGATTGTCGGCCATGTTGTCCCAAAGTTAGCTCCAGTACCACCCCAGCAACTGAGGTATGGCGAGCGGACTGTGAGAGGGATTGCTGCGGGAAAGAGGGTCTGTAGCGCCAGGCCATGTACGGAGAAGGAGAGAAAGATGAGAAAGAACAGAAACATGATGGTACTGGAATGCGAAATCGAAAGAGACGTGGAAGTTACGGTCAGTCGTGGGCACCAGCCCTGGGCACGAGAAGAGAGGGAGAGAGAGGGAGAGAGAGAGGGAGATTTGATCACTCACAGAGTGACGAAGGGTTCCGAAGAAAGCACGAAGCTGATCAGCGCTTCGGGTCCCAATGTCTGGGCACAGATCTGATTCGGTGAGGAGCTCACCGCCCGAGCTGCCAGTCGGAGCCAAGCTGGCATTCCAACGCCACACCCGTTGCGCGGTTGGCCAGCGTTTGACACGGGTGCTATGATTGATGGCGGCATAGGCATACGGTGATGCTTGCTCGAACTTGCAACCAGTCAGCGCGAATCCGGTTCTTGTGGCAGCGCGCGTGTTGTGCGCGCCACCGATTCCTGCTACATAAACCTTTCCGCTCGAACGTGTTCGGCACGTTTTCCGCTGGTGCGTCGATTGGCTGGGGAACACACTTCCACAGAGTGATGCCAGGAAAGTCAAAGCTGCCGCTGATTATGTAAGAGATGCCATCTCCGCAACACGGTCGATTAACCACCAAGAAACCAAACCGTCCGGAGGTTAACCCCGACAATTTTGACCTCGTTGTTCCTGTAGGATGTGCTACGTGTCATGACCCGGAAAAATATGAGGTTGATGTCACATGAGATCCGGTGTGAACCGAAAGAAGGCAGCAGGCCAATCACGCGTCGTACCGATGTTCAGCCGGTCTCTGCCATCGGTTGATTGTGATGCGGCACTTGCGTCGGTATCTGTCCCTCCTCAGGTTGCGTTGGCCAGCATCCTCAGGATGCTCTCGCTTATGTTCGCTGTCTATACGCGCCGAAATCCTACCGTGCCACAGCAGTATCTCCTGAGGTTTCGCCGTCCCTCATCAATAAATAGGCAGCAAGATGGACTGAGTCTCGCCAGCCAGTCCTCTCTGTGTGCTGTTGTCACAGCCTGTCCTCAGAGTCGCTAATGTCCGCCGCTTCAAGCCAGAACTCGCTGCCGAATCAACCACCGGGAGACTGTACGTGCGCTTCATGCAAAAATCCGCCTCGTTCATTCGTTGACCTCACTCACGTGCGCTTGCGTTTGCGACAACTCAGGTTGGGAGTTCGTCTCCCCAGGCAAGTGGACCTGCTACAGATGTAACAATGGCGTTGTACATCTCGAACGCCATCTGAACCGGCATCTTGTTACTGAAGGCCATAAGAAGGTCATCGAATATATTGATCACTTGCCTAAGCCTTTGGTCAAGCCGACCAATCCGGATGCCGGGCTTCGGGATATTGCCGCCCAAGATTTGGGCTTATCTGATACATTCCCACTGAATGACTTTGAGGCATCATCAACCATGTTTGATGTCTTTGCAGAGGTGCGAGTGCTTCGAGATGTCCCTCAGATGATTAATTGTGATTTCGCCTTTATAAGGATGAGCCGTATGAGCCTGCTTCTTATATGATTGGCCGGAGCGATTCCGAGTCTGCCGACGAAGTTGCAGAACGATCTGACCCCAACTCAGAGGGTGCGCCATCAGGTCAGTAGCAAAGCTGTCGAGTGTACAACCAAATTGATTAACTGATGGCCCTAGATGACCTCGAGCTGCATACAAGGGCAGACAACGAATCCGAATCACATGCAGTTCCGACACTTGTCCACAGCGCTGCTTCAGAAGATTGGTACCCGTGGCGTAGTAAAGTTGTCAGTTGCGCTTGCAGGCTGTGTACACATTCGCTGTTGACTGATCTAATCCTTTAGGAGACTACGTTCGACCTTATCATGAATCTACCCCGCGCCACGTTTTCGACACGACAAATCGAAACAATACTCTGGCTACTGAAAGCAAATGGCGCTCCCCAGGTGCCATCAGCCAAGACAATTCGCGACCATAATGCTGCCCTGCACGATATGTGTGGTATTCGTACAGTTCAGTACGATGGCGTGCTTGGTCATAAATTCTTTGTGAACTCGCTCGCAGACATAATATCTCAGGTATGTGTGTTTCGCTCTGTGTGTAATATGCACGGTTCACCTAGCATGCGCGGATAGGAAATGGCCAATCCACGTGTTCGTCCATACCTCCACTTTTATCCTGAAGATGCTGGCAAAACTGTGAACGAATACTGGCATGCACGACACTGGCACGAGAACGCGGACCCTTCCCTTGTTACGCCTTTCGCACTAATCAACGGCCTCCACTTCTACATTTATGAACCATCCATCCATGCTTCCGGCCGTGCTGTAATGCCGTTTCGTTGGTTCCTACACCACGATGGGACCATTGCAGCGCATGCCTGGCCACTCCGTGCTGTCAGACGTGGCGACAACTCGACTGGCTGGATCGTGGAGGAGTTCAGGACAATTGATGTCTTGCAAAGTGAACTTATCGTCCCGTTCGGGTCCTGGGCGACTAGTCAGGCGGTGGACTCCTTGCCGAGCGCGAGGCACATCTTTGGTATGATTATGCAAGTTTAGATGTTCGAGTGATGCTCAGGCTACGTTCACAGGGTCTTTGCTGGAATCTAACGGCAGTGTTACTCCGTGGACGCGCACTGACCCAATGGTTGGCAACCGTTGGCGTGTCATCGCGGGCGGGGCACCAGTGTACTCCTTCCCAGTCTGGCTATACTGTGACGACGTTTCGGGGAACCAGTCAAAGAAGTGGAACAAGCATAATTCCTTTCTATTCTCACCAGCTGGTCTCCCTCGCGCGCACCTTCAACAAGAGTACAATGTCCATTTCCTCTGCACCTCCAACCTTGCACCCCCACTTGAGATGATGGATGGTATTGTGCAGCAATTTGAGTATGTATGTCGATCAACTATAAGATGGATTCCCAAGCGCTGACACGTCTTCAAATCCTATAGGACAGCGTGGGACACCGGTATATGGACGTGGGACTGCGTCCATCAGGATCGCGTGCTCGTTATCCCTTTCGTCGCCGCTCTCCTTGGCGACAACCCGATGCAGAGTGAATTCGCGTGCCATGTCGGTCAAGGAGGCAAGTTTTTTTGCCGCATCTGCGACGCAAAGGGCTCGGATACTGCCGCGGATGAGCCAGAAGCACAAGAAGAGTTGTTGGACCCTGTTAGACGTGATGTGCATGGACATCAGGCAGGCGCCAGTGACGGAGGGTCGTCTGCTGATGACACGCAGTCTCCTACACGTGGACGGAAGAAGCGGAGCGAGTCGATGCAGGAAATGGTTGACCGCGTGACTCGTTTTGTTCGCGTTTGTACCACAGCTGTATGTACCTCAACGAACACGGCCTAATTTATGTATTTTCAGATTGGTAAACTTCGGACGAGGGAAGACACACTTCAGGACCTCAACGCGATGGTCGTCGAAGCAGGACAAGTTGGAAACTTAACGAAGATCAAGGCCCACAAGACAAGTACAGGCATCAAGGACACGTTCTTGGACGTGTTCCTTGAGCGCATGTATCTCTCGTATAAGGACAAAGGCGGCAAAGTAGCCAAACAGAATGCGCTCAACAACTTCAAGCGCACATTGCCGGAGAATATGTTGAGCCCTGTGTGGCGCATCCGTGGTAGGCCTTTCATGCTTGACAGTGCACTGTTTGTAAACGCTCTTGTATTAGGCCTTGACCCTCATGCGGATACACCTGTTGAGATTCTCCACACCGTGCTTCTAGGTTTTGTCAAGTACTTCTGGCGTGACGTTGTGCATAATCGACTTGGTACTAATGTCCAGAAGAAAGAGCTGCTCAAGATACGACTAAGCTCCCTTGACATCACTGGCCTTCAACTCGGGCGACGACTTCCAGGGCACACACTCGTCCAGTACGCCGGCTCTCTGACAGGCCGAGATTTTCGTATTATCGCTCAAGTTGCGCCGTACGTGCTATATGACTTGGTTCCGGCACCTTGCTTCGATGCGTGGGTGTCACTGTCTAACCTCGTCCCACTCGTGTGGCAGCCAGCAATTGCAAACATTGACGAGTACATAGTGAGTGTCTTGTACTTTAACACTGTCCGAGACTCATAGGCCTGGTTTCTAGGAGCGCCTTGACTCCTCCATCCATAACTTCATCTTCCGCACCGTCTGCTGGACCCCACGCTGGTTCAACAAGCCGAAGTTCCACGTTCTTCTTCATCTTCCTGCGCACATTCGACGTTTTGGGCCTGCGGTTCTGTTTGCCACGGAAGCATTTGAGTCATTCAATGCTGTTATCCGGGCAAAGAGCATTCATTCCAATCGCCTTGCGCCCTCCCGAGACATTGCTATAGCGTTCGCCCACAACAATCGTGTTCGTCACCTCCTTAGTGGTGCACGCCACCCCTTTCATGACAGTGAGCAATCCCGGAAGTATTCCCTCGCGTTCAGGTCTTTCGCCTATCCGAGCTCCGGTAGCGGTTTGCTCTCCACCCATGCAGGCGATGCAGGTGTCTGGCGGCAAGTTTCTTCCGCTGTGCCATACCTGCTCGATGAGGGCTCTCCGATTGCGAGCTACTTAGGCCCCAACAACAAGCCAAATCTACGTCTTGGTACGTACGACATCATATCAAGTGAACTTATATGCTAACATGTACTATAAAGGCACCTGCACCCCTGATAAGAAAAGCACACGTCCATATGGCAACACCGAGACTGCGCAACACTTCCCCACTTTATTCCCCTCGCCACAGTCACCAACTTGTACAAGCACATCCATGGTACTGTTTAATGGCGACGTTTCTCATGTAGGACATTGGGTTCTGTTCCAACCTGGTACAAGTGACACAACGCCGGCACTCGGACGTGTCCATGAGATAATCACGTCTCTGCACGCTGCTGAGGCACATCGGTTTCCGCAGCCTGATGCTGTATTGCTACAGCGCGCAGACATCGGAACATGCTTGATGCCTTATCAAATGCCCAGTGTCTGTCCTAGCAGCGACTGGGTGGTCCTACATGTTTCGGTAAGTGAAGCTCAACATACGCGTAACCTTTAACTGAGTTCGTGCGGATAGTATATACTTTGTTCCGCCAACATCCAGCATCGATGCCACAGCCATAACTGCGCTGCATCTGGAACAGAGGCCATCTATCAGGAGCGACTAGAAACTGGTCAAACACGACCTGTTGTCTCACATATCGCTGCAGATGATCAGCTTTTGAACACAGCGCGAATGCGTGACGCCGCACGTGCTGATCAGTTCCGCGTTCAGATTGATCCCAAATCCCTCGATCTCAACTTAGCAATCATCCAAGGTGTACAGCAAGAGGTAGACGGACGTAGGAATCAGCAAACTGGAGGAGGTTTGCTAGGAAGAAGTCGGGGCGGCAGTAGGCGGGGCACTGGTCAGCAGCCTACTAGATATGGGTCACCAAGTCAATCTGTAGCCCCATCGTCTTGATACTATCGCTGTGTTCTGCACTATGTACAACCTGCTAAATCAGTGGGTAAACTGCCGGGCGAATACACGAACCTGGCACATGTCCAATGAAGCCATGTGACGGCAGTGTGACGTGATCCATCACCGCATCTAACCCACCCACCACCTGCTCTCTCACTGAGGTCCAACGTTTGACGTTCAACTTCAATTTCTGTTTCCGACATGGACGCCAATCAGTGAGTGCTTGAGTGCTTATCTTCGTAATCTGACACAAGATGATCTCTGCTTCAATCAAGGCTCCGGCAGCGGCTGCAACATCCCGCCGATCATGACCAACAGCCGTTGCCAAGCGAGTTCGTTCTCAAACACTCACCACTCCCGCCAGCAAAGCAAAAGCTCCTGGCCAGTTTCCTCGAGCTGCTCATGGGGACACCCCAATATAACTTTCCATCGACCCCTTCCACACCATCAGTTGTCAGCAATGGACGCGGTCCCACTGACGCTGCTTTCTCCTCTGCCGCACCTTATACCCCTTCCGCGCTCACCACACCTACACCACCTCACCAGTTCTACAACATCCAGCAAGGGCCTCTCGTGGCTCATTCAGCGGCTTTTGCACCGCATCACAGCACAGCTTCCATCAACCACACACAACATAGGTATCATGCCCCGGCTCCTCCGGCTCCTCAGGCTGGATCTTCGCTCAGACTTCCCATGACAAGCACAAGCCAATCTCACACCCTGTCTCCGAGAGCTGCCGCATCACGGCCACTCAGCTCCCACCAGGTTGTACAGCCACAGCCTGTCCGACCATCAGAGTCACCGCGAGTACCTGCCGCTGCATCAGGTCAAGCTGGTGGCATGCCGCAGTTCTATGATATCGACTTTGACACAGAACCTGATCCCGGAGTCAGCGCGAGCTTCATTGAAGCTGTCGGGGACTCCATGGGCTTCACAGTAGCAGACGAAGCTTACCGCGATGTTCTCCGCTCTGTGCCAAAGGTATTCTTATATTTTATATTTATCAACTCGACAACTTACAAGAAGTTAGATAGCGCAGGGGATTTCTAAGGGACACATGCAATTGGACATATATCAGATAGGTGTCATGTATGCGATCCTCAAGGAGTGTCGCGCCTTGGCTGAGAGTATGCGCGCTGATCGCGCAATGATGTCTGACATCCATGTTCGGCTTGAAGAAACATTCTCTCTCACACAGGAACAGAAGGTAAGCATTTAGCCTAGATTTTTGTTGCTAGCTGATTGATTTAATGTATAGATGAACATCCGCCTCGTTGCCGGGGAGCTCCTCCTCGATTCAAATCGTGTCCTGTACATGAAGATGCATGTCGATGTAGAAGTAAGCATATGTCCTGCTGCAATGGCTTGTGTAACTCACAGCGTTCATCATCGCAATTCCTATACCCAGATCAAGCTCCGCGAAAAGCAGAAGGAGCTTCGCCTTTTCAATATATTTGGCAATCTGTCAAGACAGCGGCACCTAGCAAGCAACATCCGGCGTACCTGTTCAAGCCTGCGAAACGCGTACCGAGAGATGGTATGCAGTCATTCACCCCTGACTACTGCCAGTGTTATAACATAGTTTACAGCTTCGCGATAGCGTCATTGGGCCTAATACAATGCCGTTGGATGACTTCGTGTGCAATGTGGCCAATCGGTTTTCCTCTTCTGGGTTCGGTCGGTTGCTTCTCGGGCGTCCCGTCATAGCACACATTGCAATGCTAGTAAGTATATGGTACCTCGATTGTACTGCTACGAACTTCTGACTTTGTTGATCAGCGCCGATTTGCACTAGAACACACTCAACTCTTGGACCGAGCATGTGAACCCGATGAAGAAGATGACGACGACTTGCAGCCCACTCAGGCCGACATCACTCGGAGCGCGAACACTGCCACACCAGACTATGCTGACACCGAGGACGGCTCACGACCTCCCAGCGCCATGTCAAGCGCAACCTCACGGCCCAAAAAGCGTAAGCGCGCCACGCCCGCGTTATCCTCCGCGTCCCAGCCAAAGGGAAGTGACTTTTGGTCAATGGTTGAGAAGTGGTTTGTCGCTCGCATGCAGCCGGAACAATTCGGAAGATCTTGGTCCTCGCCAGGGTGGTTAAAGTGAGCTATATTCTCCCTTTCATGCTCAACAAATCTGGGACTAACATAGACTTTACTGTCACCTCAGGTATATCGATGAGACTCTCGAACGCGACTACGCAAGGTTCAAGCCCACTCCTGTCGTGAACCCGTTCCTCGACGACTTCCGACCCAGCGACGCACCAGCGAACTCCACTGGTGATGGTCTCGGAGGTGCACATGGACCAAGCTCGTCATCTGGTGCGATAGGTAGCATGGCGGCGATCCTCGGGACCCTGTAGTTTGCGCACGCTTTTCTGTACTGTTTTTTTTTGAATCTCAAATACACCGTGGCATCATCCGAGCAACTACTGTAGAGTGAATGACACAAAGCTTCTGGTTAAAACAACAACGAGCGACGGACAGCTCAAAACGTTGTGCACGGAAGTCGGACAACCTGGAATCAGGGTCACCCATGTCAGGGCTCCCTGCGGGAGCCCAGAGATCTTGGGGATTTGCACTCTGAATCCCTGAGCCGTTCAATGTCTTGCCTCGCGTGTGTTCTCCCGCAACTACTGGGTCTTGTCATAGGCCAACACCCAGTGATCTCACTTGCAAGCTCGAGTCGATCCCGGCACAAGTGCCAGGAACCAAATCGTGACAGCCCATGGCAATGACCCATTTAGGATTGGGCACGGATCCTTGGAGGCCTCAGGATGGAGCCTGTCGAACCTCGGGATGTTTTGGGTCGCGTCGCCAGGATGATTTAGTGATGCTGCCGAGGGTTGTTGAAATTTGAGACGGATAGTCGTGTCGCGTGCCGCTCCGTGCAATGCTTACTGGTTCCTGAGTAGTACTTAGGACCACAGTCAGCCCGAGTGGCCGTCCGTACGGTGGAAGCATCCGGTAATCAACGGAATCTATTATTGCTCGATCCTACGCTTAACTGACGAAAACGAACTACGGACTACATTTAGGATGGCCTCCGACTGGTCTCAGCCGAGTCAACCTCAGGACGCATCACTTTTCTGGTGGTGTAAACATTGAAGCTGAAGCCATTCATAGCGACACTCCCGAGGCCGGCTGGTTGGGAGCCGGGTTGTACGTGGGTGCAATCGGCTTACATCGCTGGTGAGATGTTACCGTAGTATGCAACCGATCGCGGCACTTACGATTTGCTTGTGATGCCAGCGGCGTGACCCACACGTCCGCGAGCCCCGTCTGCATGCGGCGCCGGCGCCCGCGCAGCTCGGGCTCTCGAGGAACGGCGGCGGGCTGTCAAGCGACGGCGGCGCTGGCAGCTGCGTGGCGCGAATGGACGTGAGATCATCCTGTGGAGCGTAGGCGGATGTACGAGTATGCTATGAAGCCGCCGGGCGGTGCGGGCGGCGGGAACTAGGTGCAGCAACGCACGCGCGCGGTCGGACGAGACCTGCCGGTGCAGCGCGTGGCCTCTGTCGGACCTTAGCGCGTACCTGCACCTACCATGGCTGGCGTACGCGTCGGTCTTATGAATGACGCATCCGTGCACGGGTAGCGGCAGCAGCAATGGCCGCGGGGTGATGCAGCAGAGAGCAGGCGAGTGGCCGCCAGGAGTCTGCGTCCATCCTCCCCCCTGAATGTATGTAGCCACAGTGCAATAGATGGTCTCGAGTCACCGCGTCGTGTGCTCGGGCGAGCTCCAGCCTGCGACCTAGCAGCCCGCCATACCCGCCGCCCGCCCGCCCTGGGTCCGCCGCGGCGCAGTGCACCCACTGTCACATGCCCACAGGCCCTTCGCTGCCCCGATAGCGACGTATTGAACATCAAGGCGTGTGCGCCCCGATTGGCATTCAAGTTGCTGAGTGTGGTGCGAGTGATCACAAGTGGACCGGATGACTTTCGAAATATAGATTTCTATTGGATCGCAAGAGAGAGGGAGATGCGAAGCCCCGGGTTGAAGGTTGCGCAAGATGTCGTAAGAGTCATCGCGATATATCGCAATACATCACAATATATCGCACAATATCACAAGATATTCAGAGATCCTCAGGATTAGATTTCCATACCTTGGTTTTGCAATCGTGATCTTCGGATGTATTGCGGAGATATCTCTAGATATCTCTCTTGCAAAACCGAGACCCAGACTTTGTCTCCGCAGGTGGTCAAAATACATATTATTGTTTTGCTCGAGAGATCTCTGAATATTTTCAGAGAAATCGGAATATATCGGAATATATTGCAATATATCTAGCCATATCCCAATATCTCGCTGGGCAAACAAATGCACAAGAACACTGTCTGATAGGGACAAGCATATCTGGGGGTGTGGAGTCCCAGTTGGGCGGCTGCCAATTTACACTATGGAGGAGCCCATTTGTGACTATGAAATCCCAATAATTACTCCAGCAGATACTGTCTAATAGAACTTCCTTTTCTGCAGGGAAGCGTCTCTATGCCCGAGGCGCCAGACCGAGCCCGATGCCCGGCCTTAGTAATGCCCGGCCATGGAAGCAAGGGGCCCCGGCACGCCGCCCCTCGCTCGTGAACAGATCGACTATCATCTGTGGTTACCAAGGTCTGCACGTGGAGACTATCTCGCTCGCACAACACAGCTAAAACCAAAACCGTAGGCCCTTTTCCACTTCTCGGGATTACGGCCAAGGTCTCAATCAAGCGTTCGGTGCTGATGCCGAGAAACCGCCTGCCAACACAAAATGACGACCCTGCGTCGAGGGCTCAACGTTCAACTTCCTGCTCCGCTCATGATGGTTTTGTCAGACACGCGTGTATATGGGGACAATCGGCAGGGACCTACGGTTTCGATTTAAGCTGTATCAGGCCAGTGTCCCCTGGAAATCGTCCAGCATTCTTCTCTCCTTCTCGGGGGACCAGCCCGCAGACTTTTCCCCAGGCCCACTCGACTATCCCTCGCGTCGCGCTTGAACGCCATGGAGCAGCCCTTGCCGTCCCCGAAGCCCTCGTTTGAACACTCGAGTGCGTCCTTGCAGAAGAGCATCGTCCGCACAAATGTCCGTGCGAGCACCGCCTTGCACAACGGTGGCGTGCCCAAGGACTGGAAGTTCTGGTGCATCATCTTCTCCCTCGCGCTCTCCGTCCTCTCGGTCGCCGTCGAATTCGTGAGTTGTATGCGCACGAATGCCCGATCGTACAATCTAACTGTGTGTGCGGTTCGAAGACAGGCATTGGTGCAGCGCTCCCAGTGATCATCCGTGAGTTGCAGGGCGAGCAGTTCATCTGGGTCGGTTCAGCGTACGCGCTGGGTTCGACGGCGTTGGTCCCGCTATGCGGTGGCCTGACACAGGTGTGTGCATCCCGGTGGTGGAATGCATATCCGCACGGATACAGCTAAATGGATGCACAGATCATCGGACGGCGGCCAATCATGTTATCCGCGATTTTCCTCTTTGCCCTTGGAAGTGCCATATCTGGCGCCGCCCAGAACATGAACATGCTCATCGCCGGCAGGAGTGCGTCCTCCCGTCACCTGTTGGCCCAAGTGTATGCGTGCTAAGTATACATCCGCAGCGGTGCAGGGTCTTGGCGCCGGTGCCATCATGTCGTCGGTGCAAATCATGCTGTCCGACCTTGTCACGCTGCGTGAGCGCGGCACGTTCAGCGGGCTGTTGGCGTTGTACGACTATTGTCCGTCATGAGCGAGTCAATGGCGCTAACGTTCATGAAATCCAGTGCATGGGCGGTTGGTGGAGGTGTCGGTCCTGTCATCGCAGGATCGCTGGCCCAGCATGGACAATGGTGCGTTTTCCCTTGGCGCCTGGCCTGCTTCACCAGTCCGGCTTACAGCACCTAGGCGATGGTTTTTTTGTAGGACACCCGTTCGGACTAGTGATGGACGCTCACTCACGGAAGAACTGCTGCAGATCTCAACCTTCCTATCTGCGCATTCAACGCCACACTTGTCATTTTGTTTATGCGTCTCAGGACACCACCAGCAACCTTGCGCGAGAAGCTGAGCAAGATGGACATAATGTAAGGATTCGCGTCTTTGCGGACAACCAGGACACTCAGTATCACTTGCAGAGGAAACGGACTCATCATCGGCTCCACGACGTCCATAGTCATTGGACTCACATGGGGAGGAGTACAATTCTCCTGGAGTTCTGCCAAGGTTCTCGTTCCCCTGATCCTCGGTTTCGCCGGGTTGGGTGTGTTTTTATACTATGAATTCTACTTCGTCAAGCCTCCGGTCGTACGTGCCTTTGACAAGGCTAGCCGAGAACTAGAGCATGACTTTTGTACAGGTTCCCATCTTGCTGAGACTCGATTGGACAGCGACAAGTGGATACATCCAGAACTTCTTCATGGCTGTGGTCCTTGCAACTCTTAGTTGTGCGTGCCTTCTGAAAGCTGGCATGGTGGTTGCTAACATGATTTGATTGGCAGACTGGTTTCCCGTTTTCTTCGAGGCGTGCAAGGATAAAAGCCCGACAAACGCCGGCATCGACATTTTTGGCTTGTCCTATAGCACCAGCCTGATCGGGATTGTCGTAGGCACCGCAGTGAAGAAGACAGGCAAATACACGATACCAACCTATCTTGGCTGGGCGGCCATGGCTGTTGGTGCGGGGCTGCTCACGACACTGCGCGACGACACTTCCGTCGGGCGCACTGTTGGCTTCCAGATTGTCATTGGCGCCGGCGCTGGCACCATTTACGTCGTCTCGCTCTTCCCTATCCTCGCGTCCATCCCTGTCACACAGACCGCGCCCGCGATGGCGCTTTTCGTCTTCTCGCGGAACTTCGGCTTCGTGCGTCTCGCAGCTCCCCATCCACGCTCGCTCGTGCTAACTGCCAGGCTCGCATGGACAGATCTGGGGCGTCACCGTGGGTGGGGCGATCCTGCAGAACGAGCTGAAGCGCAAGCTGCCTGAGGGCTTCCTGCAGCAGTTCCCTCAGGGCGTCGAGATCGCGTTCGAGACGATCCCGGTGATCCCGACTCTCGTCCCGCCACTCAAGGACCAAGTGCGCGCGACGTTCGCTGAGGCGCTCAAGGTGGTGTGGCAGGTTGTGCTCGGGATCTCGCTCGCGGGATTCCTGAGCAGCCTCGGGATGCGGCAGCTCGAGTTGCACACGCACATCGACGAGGATTGGGGGCGTGAGGACCTACCCGTCATCAACCGTGACAAGCAGCCCGACGTCGAGCTCTCGCAAGCGCAGACACAGGTGCAGACGCGCGAGGCGGGCGCGGCCCCTGCTGCGTGAGGTATGCAGACATGTTCTTGGTTGTCCCACGCACGATGCGGTTGCATTTCTCTATACACAACACCTATAATCCAGACCGACCACCAGCATGCGTTCGCCGTCTGACCCCGCTGTTCAGCTGTACTTATCTGTAGTATTTATGCACGCGGCCCACCTTTTACTAGTCGACACTCGCACCGACCCGGCTGACCAAACGCCTCCCATTTGCGCGCAGCTCCGCGCCCGCGCCCACGCCCAGACTCGACGCCTGCGCGCATATCTGCAGGCCGCGAGCCTGCGAATAGAAGCACAGAAGTCTAGCACCTCCAGGCTCCCGCGACTTCTTTTCATGCCCCTGGAGGCGGTGCGCTGCTTCGCGCGATAGGAGCCGTCCCATGCGTCTTTCAGCGACATCAAAACATACTCACGCGCGGTTGCTCAGACGTGTTTGCGTGCTCGGCCATTCGGGCCAGGTCGGGCTTCGGGTCTTCCATGCCTCCAGGGTCCTGTTCAGTTCCCGCAGAGCTCAATTAACTCGAGGCCGAGTTCCCGGGCCATTGATTGTGCGGTCTCGCGGTCGGTTGAGGTTGGTCAGTGAGATCAGGCGTACCAAGTCGCGCGCACCATGTGTGAGCTAAACGATACAGTGTGCAGGGTATATGCGAGATATGCGAGGCCGGGGTTGGGACGACGCTATCAAAACGCTACATGCATAATTCTAATCGGCTCAGCGCGTCGCCCTAGTGATCTGTCTCACCGCTCACATTAAGAATTTTAGTACTTGTACAACACGTTCCCAAGTGCCACTGTGGTTCTATCAAGGACGTCCCTACGGTCACGTCTGCAAGGGAACACAGCAACTCTTTTAGTAACTTACCCTTGTTGAATGCGGCGAGAAGGTTTCGATTTTCTGACCAGCTGCAAGTCGAGCCACAGGCCGTTCCTTCTTTTGTGTACATTCGGGCTGGCGGATCGCGTCGGGCATGTATGCCCGAGATCCGCACGCCCTGGTGCCTGGGGTCAGGTGGCGCGGTGTTCTTGGCAGCGTTGGTCGGGCAAGCCTGCAACTTATGTCCTGAGCTGAGCTGAGTTGGTCTCCACGTACGTACAGACCTTAGTCATCGCAAATGATAGTCGATCCATTGACATAGAGATGAGCTGGGCTCCAGGGTAGGATAGGGTTGTGGTTGGACATTGACGTTGATCGGTGACTGCGTTCAGGCAGGCCGTGAGTCAGGCTCACTGAGGCTCACTGTCTCAGGCCTACCGGTCTGTCGGACCAGGTCGGGCCGGAGATACGGTCACGCGAAATCCACGTGCGCGTGTAACCCACGGGCCACGATGCAAATTCTAATTTCTGGACTTGTTCTGGACTCATCATGATCACGATCTCCGTGCCACATTCACCATGCCCACTGCGAACCCTCGGGCTGGTACTGTATGAAAGCTCTCTGTCTCTCTTCTGCGCCTCTGCTTTGTCTTTTTTGGAACTCGCTACGCCGTCGCTCTTCAGCGACCTTGGGCATACCTTCGCATTGCCTTCGCGACCTTTTTCTCTCATGCTATGAACATCTCGGAAACATCGCTCGCCGTTTCCTCCGCTGTCCTCCCGCTAGACATTATGTGACTCGATCTTTCCCTGGGTATAGCTCATATTATAGCTCATATCCGCTTTCTGCTGTCTCGGCCGCTTCTCCGGTCACCTTCCTAGCCACGAGATACTACGTGGAGCAGCTTCCTTCTTCCGTAAGAGGTGTTGAAACCGAAATGCAACACCCCAGAGGCTTTCGACGGTGACCTCATGGCTGTCAACCAGTAGGGCTGCTCGCTTAAGGTCACGTGTAATACTGTTGGCCTACTGTACCCCACCCTACCTCCGACTCGGGGCTTTGTGGCGTCTCAGCACCTCCATCCACTGGCCAAGCTCGATGAACCTTCTAAACACCTTCGTTTCACGCCCGAGACCATCAACCTGCTATGTTCCTATCACGCGCCCTGGGCATCGCCCACGCGCGCATTCCGCTGGGAGCCTACGCGGGACACCTCGTTCCGAGTCGCATCTATTCGCACTACGTCAACATTCTCAGACTGTCTTTGACGCTAGCCTTTTTTGGGTCCCGTACTCTCACTTAACTCCGGGGCGGGGCAGTTGGCCATCAGTTCCATCTCTCGTCTCACTGACCGCCGCCTTGCTCTTCCCGAGTCAGAGCGCCCTCGCTCGTCCTCTCGTTCTGCGTTACAACCTCTTTAATTCCCATGCCGGCGCCCTCCCATCTGATCTTCTCGAGGCAACACTGGTAGCAGCGTGTCCTTACTTCCGTGAATCTCCGGACTAACCGTATATAATTGACCGAGAGCAACCTCTGGAGCTTCTATCGTCCTTCGCTAATTATCCTGCCCCTGGCGAGTATGTCGTCTGAATCCTCCCTCATCACCGACTACCGTACGTTGTGAATTGCCTGATATGTTTTCGTCGGCACTCACTTGTGGCCTACAGTCGCCGTCGTCAAACTTATCCACGTACTGGGCGGGTTGTGCATGTACGTTCTGGACTTCTTCCGAATCCTGATAACCATCTGACGCTGCCGCGCCGCCTCAGCTGGGAGGTTGCTTCGACATGTTACTTCGAGCTTGACGTTCTGCGAGGCAAGCGTCCGTACCGATGGACGATCTGGGTGCGTGTTCTTCTCACACTTTTCCGGAAAGCCATCCTCACGATATCAGGTTTACTTGTTCTGTCGAATCGCCTGTATCACAACGTTCGCGTGTCTCTTCATTGAGAAGGATATGGGGTCTGGGCACATTGACTGTCGCGTACGTTGTATCCAAACTCGCGTGCGCCTCTGCTCTGACCCCCGATTATGCAGGGCTGGGACACCGCCATGTATGTGAGTGGAATCTGATTACCCGAAATGCTCGTACCGTCCACTAAGCTTTGCGCCGCAGTTTTTCTCCTACTTGACCTTGGCACTTGCGTCGTTTCTCATATTGCTTCGCATGTACGCCTCATCTGTGCCACATCGACCGAGTACTAATACCTGTGACCATCTCAAGCTTTGCTATCTGGAATCGCAACAAATGGGTTTCGCTGTTATCTATATCGGTCTGGTTGCTCAGCATTATCCTCAATATCCGAGGTCAGTTTGGCTACCGTCATGATTTGAGAGAATAGGTTGCTGACACGTCACCTAGATCTATTCTTGGTGCATAGTGTTCGCATTTGCAGGATGTACCCCGGTCTGAACGTTCACCCGTAGGCACACACAGTGTGGGATTCCACGGTGCAGGCGTGCAGGCCGACGAACACGTCTCTCATCCTGGACAACATGATCGGCATCTTGGTTTCTGATATCGTTCTCCTCGTGACCATGTTGGTTGGCCTTTGGCGTATCCGTGGAGCGGGTCGGTACGGTCTGTGGCGCCTGTTGTACCACCAGGTGCGCATCATCCCACCTGCATTGATGGGAGACTAGACACGCGGCCAGGGAATCCTCTGGTTGGCATTGGCATCTATCGCGGAGGTTCTACCTGTGGTACGTTGCCTGGGAGGTCCGTCACGACATCTACTGAGATCATGCAGGTGTTTGTATCATTGAACATCAATGGTGAGCAAGATCATTTCGTGTATCTAGATCTTTCTCTGATAGACGTCTAGATGCATTTAACCTGGTAAGGTGACATACATACCCCTCGAAACACCTTTGCTAACGACCTCCACCAAAGATGTTCCAACCCATTGAACGTGAGCACCGTACCGAGATATCTTCCGTCGTATCTGATTCTGACCATCCTTTCACCTCTAGTGACAATTCTGTTTGTTGCCCCTACTCCCAGCTCAGATCGCAGCTGACCAGCCACAAACAGATCCGTCGGAGCCACCCGGATGTATCGCGGCCTGTCGGAATACGGGTCCTTCACGGAATACGAGTGCGTCTCGCGGAACACTGCTCACTTGTTTCGCTACCGCGCTGACACAACACCTTAACAGGTCTTCTGGTCGACCTGTGCCCAACCGTCCCATAGACACCCGGCTTGCGTTCAAGCCTCCGGTGATCATGATCACACGGGACACGACCACTGGAGGAGACTGGTCGCCGATCGCGCGCGTGCCGCCGGCAAAACCTAAGGCTCAGCGTGACAGCGAGTCGGATTGCAGCACGCTCTCGGCCCCACCATCATCCAAGCCCCAGTCTCCCGATTACTTCGTCTGAGCACGTGTGTTGTACCATATTATCGCAGTCTAATGTATTGCCGTGTTGTATTGTATAAAGGGTTACAGGGGCCGTGCGGTCATCTTCCTAGTAGTATAAGTGAACGACACGCTCTTTGCTGCACTCTGCGCGGTTGTGCGAGTGCACGCTAAAAGATACGCAAGCGGTAGCGGTGACAATGGCACGTAGCACGAAAGGTACGAAACACAATCTAGCGTACGCTGGGACGGAGTTACAAACTCCGTGTCCGCTGAATAAATAGGGGTGGAGCGCTGAGATCAAGATATGTCTTTCTTGCATCGCATGGCTAGCATACTGACACTTGTGTGACTATATCTGGAGTCAGGGTGATCCAGTCATCTCTGTAGGTTTGTCTACTATCCAGTTCGCAACGCATCGCCGCCTGCCGCCGCGAGCTGAGGATGATGATCCCCTCGAGGCGCAAAACTAGTCTTGTCACAGAGACAGTGGAGGCCGCGAATGTTAACCTGGAGTTATGGCCATGGTATTAGCCACCGAGGCCACTGGTGTACATGCACTTACGGCAGGGCAATGACGAAGAGGCCGGGCTGGGGATGATAGTTGTGGAGCATTATGCATTATGTCCAGAGGTGTACGTATGTGCTCACCTTGTTTGGGGTTAAAGCGAGAATGACGTTCAGGAGCCGCACCGCTACAGTGCAAACGACACTCAATAGAAGGACATGAGACTCTAAACAACTGCAATCACCGAAGAGAAGCTGCGCAGTGAGGTTGAATATTCGGCTATACACCCAATGATGAATCCGAGAGATGCATACCAAGTGCATTAATAGACCTTCGAGTAAAAACTCTGTTATGAGCTCCACCTGAATTCGAAGGGGTCGAGTCTTGGAGCTAAAGGCTGTGAGAGCAAGTGTGAAGATGTCGAATACGCACTGCAGGAAATCCACGTCATTTCTTCGATTTTTCACCTTCAATGAGACGTACCTGGCATCCATAGTCTCCCGCCCAAGAACGTGGGCGAACCGGGTACATGCACATATGGAAATACGAAGGCTCGGGTGTCACAGTACCTATATAGGCGGCAGTCTGTCACAATTAGGCTCTTTGCAGTACCAGCCAGAGCCCTCACGAATTAGTTCAAGGCTGTTGACGAGCGCCATGGCAATGCTCGCAGCGCTGACAAGGCAGCATAATATGACAAGGGCCGATATTACCCCTTTTCGGTAATCCCATAGAGCGTATAGACGTGAAACCATGACGTCTGGGATGTTCTGAAAATGATTCTCTCGAAGGGGAAAATTAACTCACAGTTCATATATGCCTGCATCCACAAAACGAAGGCCATGACGACGGTAGTCAGCACCTGGCAACTGTCATATTCGAAGCACGTCAGCTTTGAGTGAGACCACGCCGTTCACCTACTACTGACAGCTGTACTGAATTAGCGGATGTGACGATTCTCAAGAGGGAGGCCTACTTGATCGCCAACCGTCCTGATCCCAAAGATCACTGGTAGAGTTCGGTCAGATTGTTAGCCCATGGCCAAGGTACCTGCCAAGATGCGCCTCACAGTATGTGATAATGATGAACACTAAAGCCGCACCGTACCTCTGAACTACGAAGAACGCTTTTGCTTTGGTTATAGGTCCTTTCCAGATGAACGCAGCTTCTTCCGTGAAGGTAAGGATGTGATCCCATAGCACAATGATTGTGCTGATCACTGGGTTAATTCAGTATAGGGCTGGAGACGATGACTGGACGTCCTTGAACTTACCAGTAACGTATTTGATTGACATAGCGACCTGCGCCACCTCCGGGTCCATGTTCGAACGAAAGACGGGCAGTGTGATGCTACCAGAGTAGGGAGAGGGTTCAAATAGTCCATGGAGCCCCGCGAAAGCCCATCATATCAGTGCTCAACTGCGTAGATCTGATCCGCAACACCCTCTTCCAGAAATTCTGCTAGACGTACAGGGTATGGAGAGATCCGAGCCCTGATCATCGAGGCAACAAGTGATAGATTTGAGGAAGTTCATTGAACGTGCGGCGTGCTACCGTCACGCATGGGTACGTGTTAGCCGCAAACTGGAGCAAACTATGTATACTCAAACTATGCAGGCCAGAGGCGGCGGCATCGGGCCGGGGCCTATAGTATCAGAGCCTATCAGAGCTGATGCGCGCTCGGCCCTGCTCGGCCCGTCTCGCTCTAGTCGCGACGCCGCCCTGCGCCGCCACCCCGCCAGCAGTCGCGCGCAGCCGTCGTATGCGCTGATGTGTCGACTCCCACCGACCACGAATACTCAGGAGAAGCCGAGTGAGGTCCTGCCTTACTCCATCATCTGTTCAATCTGCTGAGGGCTCTCTACATACATGTGCAATCCACTAGCGGCGTAGTATAATTTTACGGCGGCTAATAAGGCCATCGGCACGGTGAGTCAACTGGTTCAATGCCTTCCTCTTGTTTCGCTCGTGATACATATTGTCCGTCTCTGCAGAGCGTCGGACGCCATCCTGGTCATCGGTATATGTGTCGGTGTTGGTGCAAACTACAGGCGCTGGCACGAGCACCTCCACCTGCTGGTATCAAGGTGGGTGGTGATTCTCGCGATGCTGTTCTTCAGTCCTATTTGTCACTTCTACTCCCAGCTAAGATCACAGATGCTGGCCATCCACGATCCGATCCGTCGGAGCCACACGAATTCATCTCAAAATACGGGTCTTTCACATGATACGGGTGTGTCCAGGGACAATGCTCACTTGTTTCGCTATCGCATTTACCAAATGCCCTAACAGTTCTTCTGACCAACCTGCGCCCGACCGTCCCATAGACACCCTTCTCGCATTCAAGTCTCCGGTGATCATGATCACACAGGGCACGATCACTGGAGGAGACTGGTCGCTGATCGCACGCGTACCGCCGGCACCGCCTAAGGCCCGTGACAGCGTGTCAGATTGCAGCACGCTCTCAGCCCCACCGCCACCTAGGCCCCAGTCTCCCGGTTACTTCGTCTGACCATGTGCATCGTATCGCCGGTACGATGTATTGCCGTAGTCTAATATATCGCCGTGTTGTATGTATAACGGGTTGCAGGGGCCGCGTGGTCATCTTCCTGGCATAAAGTGAACGGCTCGTCCTTTGCTGCATTCCGCGCGGTTGTACGAGCACGCTACAGAATGCGCGAACAGTAGCGATGACAATGGTAGTACGGAGGGCGCGAATATGAACGGCGCACGCTGGGACGGAGTTACAAAAATCCGAGCCTGCTGGAGGAGCGAAATCAAGACACATCTTTCTTGCGCCGCATGGCTAGCATCCTGTGTGACTATATCTGGGGTCAGGGTGATCCAGTCGTCTCAGTAGGTCTGTCTACTATCCAGTTCGTAACGCATTGCAGCCCGCCGCCGCGAAGTGAAAGCAATGATCCCCTCCAGGCGCAAAACCAGTCTCGTCACGGAGACAGTGGAAGCCGCGTATGTTAGCCTGGGGTTGCGGTTGTGGTTACAGTTATTATCCACCGAGGCCACTGGTGTAAATGTACTTACGGCAGGGCTATAACGAAGAGGCCGGGCTGAGGATGATGGCTGTGAAGCATCATGTTCAGAGGTGTACATGTTTGCTCACCTCGTTTGGGGTCAAAGCGAGAACGACGTTCAATACCCGCGGGACTACAATGCAAACGGCACTTAATAGAAGGGTATGAGACTCTTAACAGCCGTAATCACCGAAGAGAAGCTGCGCAGTAGGGTTGATTATTCAGCTGTAGACCCAATAATAAATCCGAGGGATGCATACCAAGTGCATGAATAGGCCTTCGAATAGGAAGTCTTTTATGAGCCCCACTTGGATTCGAAGGGGTCGAGTCTTGGCGCTGAAGACTGTGAGAGCAAGTGTGAAGATGTCGAATACACACTGCAGGAAATCCATGTCATTTCTTCGATTTTCGGCCTCTGATGAGACGTACCTGGCATCCATAGGTTCCCGCCCAAAGGCGTGGGCGAACCGGATATATGCACATATGGAAGTACGAAGGTTCGGGCACCACAGTACCTATATAGGCGGCAATCTGTCACAATGAGCCTCTTTGTGGTACCAGCGGGAGTCCTCACGGATTATCCTAATGTCGTTGATAAGCGTCATGGCCGTGGTCGTAGCGCTGACTAGGGCGCATAATGTGACAAGGGCAGTTATGATCCCCTTCCGGTAATCCCATAGTACGTAGAGACGCGAGACCATGACATCTGGGATGTTCTGACAACGATTCTCTCGAAGGGAAAACTAGCTCACAGTTCATATATGCCTGCATCCACAGGCCGAAAGCCATGATAACGGTAGTCAGCACCTGGCAACTATCATATTCGAAGCACGTCAGCTTTGAGTGAGACCACGCCGTTCACCTGCCACTGACAGCTGCACTGAATTAGCGGATGTGACGGTTCTCAAGAGGAAGTCCTACTTGATCGTTGCCCGTCCTGATTCCGAAAATCACTGATGGAGTTCGGTCAGATTATTAGCTAACTTTGACTGAGGTACCCTGCCAAGATGCGCCTCACCGTATGTAATAACGATGAACACTAGGGTCGCTCCGTACCTCTGGACCACGAAGAGCGCCTTTGTTTTTGTTATAGGTCCTTTCCAAATGAGCGTGATTTCTTCCGCGAGGGTAAGGATGTGGTCCCACAGTACAATGGTTACGCTGGTCGCTGTGTGAATTCAGTATGGGGCCGGAGACGACGACTGGACGCCCTTGGACTTACCAGTGACGTACTTGACCAACGTGGCAACCTGCCCTATCTCCGGGCTCATGTTCGAACGAAAGATGGGTAGTGCGATGTTACCAGAGCAGGGAGAGGGTTCAAATAGTACATGAGGTCTCGCGAAAGCCTACGTATCTCCGAGGTGTTCAGCTCAATGCACATGGGCCAATGCATAGTAAGTCTGATCCGCGATACCGTCTTCTTCCATAATTTCTGCCAGATGTACAGGGTATGGAGAGATCCGAGTCCTGATCATCGACGCAAGAAGCGATAGATTTGAAGAAGTTCATTGAACGTGCGCCGTGTCCATGGCATTGCTTGGTTACTGCATGGGAACTTGCCACAAACCATGCAGGCCTGAGGCGGCGGCATGCCGATGCGTGCTCGGCCCGTCTCGCTCCGATCCGGTCGCGGCCCGCCCTGGCCCGCCACCCTGCCAGCGAGTCGCGCGCAGCCGTCCGAGTCGTCTGCGCGATAGAGTCCGAGTCGACCGTCGCCATGAATGCTCAGGAGAAGCCGAGCCAGGTCCAGCCTTGCTCCATAATCTATTATATGTGTCGGTATTGACGCAGCTACAGGCGCTGGTATGTGGGCGATTCCATCTGTTGGAGCTAGGGTGCTGCGATTCTCATGATGCCGTTCTTTTGCTCACCGAGGCTGTGCTGTATCAAGCTATCATAGTCTCATCCCAAGGTTGCGTTAGATGATGGATACATATCTATCAACGGAACGGTCATGAGGCTCGGGTATAAAGGAGGCAAGGATGGAAGCAGGTGCGCCGAGCGTTACTAATCGGATGTCTACGCATTGTTTCAACGAAGCAGAAAAAACAGTATGCAAACTGTCGACATAGCGTAGCAACGCCACCCCTGATGGGATTTCGGAAGCGACACGGTCACGCCACAGCACCACAGTCACTATACGTCTGCATCTCGAAATAAGCTGTCCCGCAGGGCTCGGCCGATTGAACATCTAGGTCAGGGTACAACGGTGCTTGTCGGTGACCGGAACTGAGAGAGATTATTCGCTCCAAGTGCAGAACTAGTCTTGTCACGGCGATGGTCGAGGCCGTGTAGTTTAGGCTGATCGGACGTCGATATAGCATGCTCAGTCGTCGAGACTATGAATGTAGCTGCACTCACGGTGTGGCGATGATGAAGAGGTCAGGCTGAAGACCATATCAGTGATCAGACGCTCAGAGAAGATCTAATGCGTTTACGCACGACATCCGGGATAAAAGCGAGAACGAGGCTCAGCAGCCTCGCCACTGGGATTCGATTAGGAGCAGCGTTGGTCAATAGGCTTAGGCCCTGGAACTACCGGACCCACCGAAGACAAACTATAAAGCGAGGTCTAAACCGTGGTCATGAGACTGCATGATAGAGGGAGCGCACCAGGTACAAGATGAAACCTTCGGATAAGAATTCCGTTATGAGCGCAGCCTCAATTCGAGGCGGTCGGGTCATGGCGCTGAAAACCGTCAGGCCTAGCGTGATCACGTCGAATACGACCTGAGAAGGTCACCTGCCGGCTCTTCAAAAGGGTTGAGAATGAGACATACCTGGAATCCCCAGTCTCCTAACCAGACGGAGGGACGGACCGGATAGGTGCACGTATGGAAGTACAAAGGTTCGGGTAGCACAGTACCTGCAGAGGCGACAACTCATCACCTCAGAAATGTCATATAGTCGGAGGCTTCCTCACGAATTAACGCCAAATCGGTCACGAGCGCCATGACAGTGGTCGCAACGCCAGCGAGGATTGAGAATGTAGTCAATGCCAGTATCACCGGCCTGCGGTAATCCCAAAGGACATATAGACGGGAGACCACCACGTCTAAGGGCGTCTGTCAAAGGGTCTCAAACATGAGAGATAAACTCACAATTTGTGCACGCTCGTGTCCATACGCCAAACACCAGGACGAAGGTTGTTAGCGCCTGGCAATCGCTGTATCGAGAAGTTAGCCTTCGAAATCCTTGGATCCATTGAGCTTCACTGCATACAGCTGCACTGCGTGTCAAGCGTAGGCGATAGTTCCCAAGCGCAAGACTCACCTTGTCGCCTTCTCTCTTGATCCCATATGTCGCTGACAGGGGTGAACTAGCCAGTCAGCAACCGCTTTATGCGTCATGGCTCGGGTTCCCTCACCGTAATAGATCGCGATACACACGAGGATCATCCCATATCTTTGAATCACGAACATCGCCTTAACTTTGGTAAGACGGCCCGTCCAGATGAACTTGACTTCATCGTCGAACGTAATGACATGATCCCATAGCAGAGCGGCCGTGCCAATTGCTTGTTTCGTTTCAGCATGGAGATCAAGTCGAGGAACAGAGGCCTTGTACCCACCAGTAAGGTACTTGAACCACGCAAGGACCAGCACTAACACGTTGTCCATGTTGGGTGACCAGCCCCAAGGGATTATGGGTAGTGTGAGTAGTACCAGGCCAGAGACTTCGGGAGAACATTTAAATAGTGTATGGGATCTGACAAAGGCCCGTTTGAGTGCTTGAGTTGATGCATATCCAGTCATCAGTCCGTTCTCATCTGATACTTTGGTGGGAAATGGGACTACAAGCATCAAATGGGGGTCACCGGTCAAAGCCTACAGGGTTTTTGACGAATGGCCCTCAAACGTGAATTTGTCGAAGGACCCGCCAAAACAGGACTACAACGAACCTTTAGAGGGACGATGATTCAATGGCTATAGGGAGAGTTTAGTACTTAGTAGTAGTACGCGCCGTGATGTATGGTCCTGAGTTCAACGTTCGTTCAACGTTCAACAGTGATCTGGATCAGATCCGAGTTGTCATGTCTTCTTCTAGAAGATCCACTGCTAGATGTCCAGATTATAAGTAGAACGGTAAAGCATCTGGTGAACGAGCCCGAGACCGGTCATTGATGCAGCCTGACTCGATGATCCGGGCGCCCAGCGTCTGGCAGTCGTCCAACGTCAACAAAGTTGAACAATTTCGCTCGGAAAACGCCTGGAATTGAACGCATGACGCGCGGATGACGCGTCGTCACCACGTCGATCCGGCCCTATATCCCGCCGCGGCCGGCCACATACATATGTGGTAGGGTTCGGTCGGGGAAGCCCGGCGGTCTTGAGAACACTTCAATGCTGCCAGTTTTTCCTGCCCTGGAAATTCTCTTCAGACTTCAAACGTGCACCACCTGGATTTCAGACAGTGTGAGCACTCCAAGGATACCAACGGTCAAGCAATCATGAGGGTTGGAGCTTGCAGAAGGCCTCTCCAACCTGCTGCCATCTTCATGCAGCGCGTGCGCGTCTCCTCCGGTCCGAATCACGCAGACTCCTCGTCGCTCGGATCACCTGCTACCCACTCATTGTTTTTGTGCTCTCCCCATCTCGCGCACCTATTCAGTCCGCGCATAGGGTCGGGGTACGGGTAAGACATCTCTTGCGGCTCGGCTGTAACATTCAGCTGATCCACATGATTTACTGCAAGTTCTCCAACGCCCACATACATACTGTACGTGAACCTTAGCTGGCTCGGTGCCCCTGTAGTATAAATACGGGGGTATTATCGGAGCGCGCGGGCGATTCTGCACAAAAGGGATTGCCGCCTCAGTTCTCGCGCGCTCTAGCAGACACGGAACTGAGGTACGAAATTTGACGGGAGGGTGGCTTGAACATCAAAAAATTGTACAGTATGAACCAAATCGGTCCAGCGGTGTCGAAGATACGAGCCTCGCGGTGCGAGCTCAGTCGGTGCGCACAAGCACAAGTCGAAACCCCGGGCCGGCGGCCCGGGTCGTAAAGTCAACAACTTACGAAAGACTGCGCGCGCGTTCGATCAACTTTCGATGCCTTCCTCTTGTAATTGTTGTTTCGCTCGTGATCCATACTCAGGGCTGTCTGTCTCTGCAGGGCACCGAACACTGCCTTGGTTATCGATATATGCATCGGTGTTGACGCAACTATAAGTACTGGCACCTGAGCCGCAGCTCCACCTGCTGGCGCTAGGGTGGGCTGCGATTCTCATGATGCCGTTCTTTTGTTCATCGGGGCTGTGTTGTATCAAACTACTATAAACTAATCCCAAAGTTGCGTTAGATAACGAATACATACCTATCAACAGAATGGTCATGAGGCTTGGGTATAAAGGAGGCAAGGATGGAAAGCAGGTGCGCCGGACGTTGCTAAGATGTCTACACGTCGTTTCAATGAAGCAGACAACAAGGACAGGGTGCAAACCGTCTACATAGCGTGGAAATGCCACCCCCGATTAAATCCCGGAAGCGACACGGTTACACCACGGTAGCACGGCCACTATACGTCTGCATCTCGAAATGGCCTGTCCCGCCGGGCTCGATCAATTGAATATCTAGGTCGGGGCAAAGTATTTGTCGGTGACCGGAACTAAGAGAGATGATTCGCTCCAAGTGCAGAACTAGTCTTGTCACAGCCATAGTCGAGACCGTGTAGTTTAGGCTGATCGGACATTCGTATAGCATGCTCAGTCGTCAAGACTGCTAATGTGGCTGCACTCACGGCGTGGCAATGATGAAGAGGTCAGGCTGAAGACCGTATCAGCGTCACTCAGACGCTCAGAGAAGATTTGATGCGTTGACGTACGGCGTTTGGGATAAGAGCAAGAACGAGGTTCAGTAGCCTTGCCACTGGGATCAGATTAGGAGCAGCGTCGGTCAATGGGCTTACGCTTCAAACTGCCCGACCCACCGAAGACAAGCTGTAAAGTGAGGTCTCAATCGTGGTCATGGGATTCTATAATAAAGGGAGCGTACCAGATACAATGTGAAACCTTCGGATAAGAATTCTGTTATAAGCGCAACCTCCATCCGAGACGGCCGGGTCATGGCGCTGAAAACCGTCAGGCCCAGTGTAATAACGTCGAATGCGACCTAAGAAGGTCACCTGCCGACTCTTCGAAAGGTTTGAGAATGAGACATACCTGGAATCCCCAATCTCCTGACCAAACGGGGGGACGGACCGGATAGGTGCACATATGAAAGTACAAAGGTTCGGGTTGCACAGTATCTGCATGGGCGTCAACTCATCATCTCAGGAGTTTCATATATTGGAGAATTCCTCACGAATCAACGATATATCGGTCACAAACGCCATGACAATGGTCGCAGTGCTGGCGAGGATTGAAAACGTAGTCAATGCCAGTATCACCGGCCTGCGGTAATCCCAAAGGACATATAGACGGGAGACCGCCACGTCTAAGAGCGTCTGCCAAAGGGTCTCAAACATGAGAGATAAACTCACAATTTGCGCATGCTCGTGTCCATACGCCAAATACCATAATGAAGGTTGTTAACGCCTGGCAACTGCTGTATCGAGAAATTAGCTTCCGAGACCCCCGGATCCATTGAACATCACTGCCTACAACTGCACTGCGCGTCAAGAGTATGCAATAGTTCTCAGGCACAGGACTCACCTTGTCGTCTTCTCTCCTGATCCCGTATGTCACTGGGGGGAGATGAGCCAGCCACTTAGCAGCTGCTTTATGCGCCATGGCTCAGATGCTCTCACCGTAATAGACCGCGATACACACGAAAATCATTCCATATCTTTGAATCACGAACATCGCCTTAACTTTGGTAAGACGGCCCGTCCAGATGAATTTGACTTCATCGTCGAATGTAATGGCATGATCCCATAGCAGAGCAGCTATACCAATTGCTTGTTTCATTTCAGCGTGTCAGTTCAAGTTGAAGAACAGCAACCTTGTACCCACTAGAGAGGTACTTGAACCACACAAGGACCGGCGCTGACATGTCGTCCACGTCGGAAGACCAGCCCGAAGGGAATATGGATGGTGTGAGTGGTACCAGACCAGAGACTCCGGGAGAACATTTAAATAGTGTATGGGATCTCACAAAAGCCCATTCAAGTGCTTAGGTTGATGCGTATCCGGGCATCAGTCCAATCTCATCTGATACTTTGGTGGAAAATGAGACGGTCTGTCGTCATCTTGAACTTACAATCATCAAACGGGGTCACCGGTCACAGCCTGCGGGGTCTTTGAGGATTGGCCCTCAAACATGAACTTCTCGAAGATCACGCCACAACAAGAATACAACGGACCTTTAGAGTTCCAATATCCAATGTTGCAATAGCTACAGTGGCGAGAGTTTGGCAGTACGCGCCATGATACACGACGTGTTCGCTTGAAGTTTGATCCTGAATTCAACCGTGATCCGGTCCGCTATGTCTTCTTCTAGAAGTTCTACTGTCGTATGTCCAGATCATGAGCAGAACGGTGAAGTGGAAGAGCCAGCCTCCGGAGAACATAATCGATCATCAGCGCAACTTGGGGTGTTGCGAGCGAGAACGTTCAACGCCGAACAAGTTCGCTTGGAAAATGCCCGGCGCGTGCGTCCGCAACTCGACGCGTCGATTCGGCCGGCCACGTGGCAAATCTCTGGTAGGGTTCGCCCGGAAAAGCCCGGCGGTCTTGAGAGCTTGTCAGTGTTTCCCATGTTTTTCCTGCCCTGGAAATTCTCTCCAGACTTATATGCATACCACATGGCTGCCAGAGAGCCACGCGAAAGCCGATGTCCAAGGATGACGGTCTTGAGGCTTGAAGCTCTCCACCTTCACGCAGGCAGCAGTGCGCATCTTCTCCGATCTGAATCCGCAGCTAGGATCACCTATCCACCGATCATTTTTGCGCTCTCCTCATCTCGCGCACCTATTCAGTCTTCCACCATACACATGTTCAGAGTACGGCATCTCCTGGAGTTCAGGTGTCGTATCCAAGTTCAGCACCGTGCAAACGTTCTGCCAGTGACCTCATTGCATAATTAGCTAACGCATTCTCACGGGTCGAGAGAGTCCTGATCATTCCGCAACTTCTGTACTACACCGACTGGTGGAAGTTCAAGAGTGAGATTCCATGGAACGGTATCGTTCAATCAGAGCATTATGTGTTTAACCGGTCAAAAGTGTGTGCACAAGAGCACTAACTTACAAGAGCGGGATTGCAGAAAGTTATAGCAGATGGGAAACCATTAGATAATCACGTAGCATAGTCAACTTTCGGAACGTTTCAATAGGTTTCAATGCACGATACTGCCACATCTACCAACTTATGGTCCATGTGTACTGCAAGCTTTCCAAGGCCCACATACGTGAACATAAGCTAGTTCGGTGCCCCCACATCCAACCTAAATAGGTCCCACTGTATCCCACCCTGGAACGGGCATCCGACAAGCTCCGTCGTCAGCACGATGACTTGGGACCCACTTCGCCCCGAATCGTGGATCCACCATAGGTACACTGCGTCGTTTTTGCAGTTGCGCTGCGGGACTATACCCTTGCCGCCTGGCATCGTGTCCTTCGATTGAATCTCTCAAAGGCGCTGCCTTGCCGTCAGGCCCACTTGATCCACCTGAATACTTCCCAATATATATTGTTTTGCTCCAGCATCTCAGTACTCCAGTGAGCGGAACTTTTCTCCCCATGTCTTCAGCTCCTATTGATACCTCCACTCTATTCTCTGTTCAGGGACGTGTCGCTCTGATTACAGGCGCTGGTTCAGGGATTGGGGCGTATCTCGCTCACGGACTCGCGCAGGCCGGCTGCACCCGCGTCTATATTACGGGCCGCCGCGGCCACGCGCTGCTCGAAACCGCAAAATACAGCTTTGCCATTGTGCCAATCCCGGGTGATGTCGCCACCAGGGGCGGCTGTGTAGCCCTCGCGCGTGCGTTCGTGGAGCACGAGGTCAAACGCGGCGTTCCTGAAGAGTCGGTGCAACTTGACATCCTCGTCAACAACGCCGGGATCATGACGAAAGACGGCACGTGGCCACCGGACGCCGGCGCAGGTAAAGTGTCTGTTGCGCTGCTCCAAGCGTCGGACGACGATTGGGTTCAGGCATTCGCCATCAACGCGTCATCGATTCAAGTGAGCTCTTCATCCCCGTCTCGTTTCACCCGGAGCATTGATGTTGACAATCTACCTGCGCGCGCAGTGGCTGTCGGCTGCACTTTTACCCTACCTTGCGTACGCGTCGAAGACAAACGACGGCTTCCGCGAAGGTCGCGGCTGCATCATCAACAACACGTCCGTATCCGCGCTGTACGTTTCGCGCGCGGCGCAGGGCCACATCTACTCGGCCACGAAGGCTGCCGCCGAGTCCCTTACGCAAAACCTCGCGAGCAAGCTCACGAAGCTGGGTGTGCGGGTCAACTCGTTCGCACCGGCGAACGTACCCTCCGAAATCAACGACGTAAACAACCCCGAGAGCTTCATCGCGAAGCTCCGCAACGTCGTCCCCATCGGCCCCGTTGGGAATGAGGAGGACATGGTCGGCGCAGTGATATACCTTGCCTCGCGCGCCGGGAGCTTCGTTTCTGGTGTTGTCATCAAGGTGAGCACGCAGTGGCAGTACGATGAGACGAGACGCAGGATGTTGATTCCTTGGGGTCCGCAGGTTGACGGCGGGATTCTGATTGGGGCATGATGGGGAGCCTGTCAGGACGTGCGCACATTTGCAGGCAGTGCATTGGGATACGTTGTCCACGCCTTCGACCGGCGATTCGATCCAGCGATGGAAGGACCGACGATCATCTGGGGTTGCTGACATATGAGCCTCCGACGTCCGCCTTGTCATCCATCATCGAACTGGATCCAACTTGCTCCTCGGGGACGGTAACGGGGACACTGTGGGAACCGGCATGTATGGCGCGATCCTAAGCGGTTATACGTCCTCGCTGTCTCGTGAATGAGACAACGTTACGGTACGACGTTCAGGACCAGCGGTCGACACATGTCCCGATATTGGCGGTCGAACACGCTACGGCATGCGTGCCTCGAGTTCTGCGCCGTTGGCCCTTTGTCGGAGCGCCTGCGCGACATCCTCGTAGCGCAGCATGAAGCATTAAGTATAATCAGAGACAGCTCTACTTACTCTGGATACATCAATTTGAGACGCGACGTACAAGATACACTACAGTCAAACTTGTCCTAACCCATAGCAATTGGTGGAAGGTCAAAGCTATGGGTTATTACAGGTTATGGGGTTTGGGAGGCACTAGTAGGCCCAAATCCGTGTTTCTGTAGGCTGAAAAACCTATGGTTTATCACAGGTTATGGGCTATGACAAGTATGGGTTAGGACAAGTTTGACTGTAGTGAGATCAGTGCGTGAGCCACGATTACCCTCGTCGACACGTACAAGCGGCCCGAGCCCCACACAGCGCAGCAAACGAATACACAGATCCACCCTACACACGTAACACCGCTGTCAGATAAACGCCCAAATTATACCTTCAGCTTCTTCTCGAAGAATCCGATCAGCCCGTTTTCGTCCAGCGACGAGCCGGAGCCGTCCTCCTCCCCCTTCACGTCCCGCGCGTCCTCCCACCCGCTCAGCCGGATCTTCATCAGCTCGTCCCACACGACCGTCGGGCTGCCCTGGCTGCGGCGCAAGAAGACACGGATGTGGTGCAGCCAGTTCTTGATGAGGCGGAACTGCGCCGCGTCGGGCGCCACAATTGTGCCTGGTCGCTGGCCGTAGTACATTCCGGGCGCCTGCATCGACGTCGGCAGCGTGCGGTACGCCGATGGCGGCGAGAGCGAGGACACGGACGGTGAGCTGGAGCTCGCGCTCGTGTCAGAGAACGGCGATGGCTCGAATGGGGAGGGCGCAAAGGGCGGGGCGAATGGCGATGGCTCGTGTAGCATGGGCATGTTCGGCGAGCCGCTCGCCAGGCTGGCACTTGATGGCGGGCTTGCGGACGCAGACAGCGATTCGTGGCTGCGAAATGGCGGCAGGCCCTCCTGAAAGGCGAGCAACAGAAGCTGCGCAAGCCAGTAGAACGGCAATGGGTCGGCCATGAAGTGCCCGGTGACCGCCCCGCCAGGCCCGACGACGCATCCCGGACGACCGGTCTGCGACGCGTCGGGATTGTTGAGCCACATCTGCAGCCAGCGGTGCAGCGCGAGTTGCATCGCGTATACGTGCTCGTTGACCTGTTCTTCGCCTTCAGGCAAGGGACTTGCCGCAGGCGAGTCGCCTGAGGAACACCGGCGGAACAGTTCGCCGAGGAGCGCCTGCAGGAGGATGAAGTGCCCAAATGGCGACACTGCAGTGAGATCTTTTGGCGGATCTGGGGCTGCAGTCAGTGTCGCGGTCATGTTGGGCCCTTGCAACCCGACAGCGGCAAACGCTCGTGGCATCTGCACGCCGTGGATGCGCTCCTCGACGCCGCCGTAGGGCGACGGGCTGAGGAGCAGTTGTGACCAATCCATTGATGTTTTGGAGGCCCACAGGGCATCGTCACAAGGCAGACACATCGTGAATTCCGTTGGTGAGAACGATGGCGGCAATGAGAAATAGATACGATGCGCCTGGTCGTGGCAGTACGCGAGGCACACCACGCTGTAGGCCGCGCGGTAGTCAGATATTGGGCGCTCGGAATTCCGTAAACTAGACGTACCGCTTGATGCACTCGTGTACGGCCCAATCGCGCCATGTCGAGTCCAGGATATTAGAATTCGTAGTCGGGAATGTTTGGTGTTCCCAGGTGGCGCTGCGCTCAATGAGACGATTTTGCCGAATCATCTAAAATTCACAATGAGCCCTTCCCAAGCGCAGCCCCCAATACTGAAGCTTACCAGCACGAGCATGCCGTGGTAGATGTTCGAGGATGCTCTTTGCCGAGGATCTTGATGGTACAAGCCGATCATCTGCAGCAAGATCAGGGTCATAATGACATGAATCTGGTGTTTAGGATCTGGGGACGGTTTCGCCTGGAGAGAATCAGACTTGAGAACGTAGACTCCGTCAATATTTGACAAATCCGACTTACGAACTCGCGGACCAGGAGCTCTCGTGAGGTGCCGAGTGTCTTCTCTACAAAGGCCTGGGCAACCGGAGTCTTGATGAACAACGCACCGCACGCCTGCATCGCGCGCAGTAGCATTGGAGGTTTGAGCTCAAAGCGCAGTGTTGGCGTGTGAATCACAGGAATCTGAGGCAGGAACGCCGTCAAGAAAACGTAAACTATGACTCAAATCAGCATCGGGCTATTCAAAGGGGATGTACGCGGGGAGACGAACGGTATTGCTGCAGCTCTTCTGTCGATGGATCCGCGACTGCGAGTGAGCCATTGACCGGGAGTACCGGTGGGAGGAGTCGCTCTATATCCTGCTTTGTGTACAACGGTGGCTTGGTCGGATCGTAAATCAGATTTGAGGGATATGCTGGCTGCTGTGGCGTCTGCGAAGTAGGCGGAGACGATGCAGAAATTTGAGGGGGTTGAGATTGGACGTTCTCGGGATAGGTGTTCGTCAAGAGGTCCATCATGAGTCCGTTATCCATGTTGATGTCAAATGGTGGGACACCACCAGGGAATGTCTGCGAAAAGTTGGGTGCGTTGAGCCCATCTGCAAGTGTTCCACTATCGGGAGCTTGAAGTAACGGCACTGCGTTGAGATCATTTTGCTGTTGCGTTTCCTCTTCTTCTGCAAATACATCACGGAAGAACGGTTGGAACATGGAAGACGAGAAACTCTGCAAGCTTCGGGCAGTATGGCCGGCAACGTCCGAGGCGCCAAACGCTGAAAAGGCACGGTTCGGCCCTGGCCGAAAAGAAGAGGCAGTGACGTCGGAATCGGCGTCGATAGTGGGGAGCGAAATTGCTTCCTGTGACATGCGGGGGGCGCCGGTCATGAATGAGGCTAGGTTCGCCTCACTGAGCGGCTGAGACATCGCGTTGCTAGCTTCTTCAAGTAGTGACAGCTCGGGAAAGGCAGCAGAAAAGGCGTCTACTGAGCCGCGCCCAAGCATCAAGGGGTCAAAGCCTGCGGAAGCATCAAGGTTGACGATAGGGCCCGACGAGCGCGAGGAGCTCAGGTAGTGCCGATTGGGTGAATCGGCCTGTCCGTCGATCTGGCCGTCTTCAGTGATATATATGCAGTCGCGTCCGCGCGCCTTGCACTTTGAACATGGCTGGCGCAGGTCACATTTGACCTTGAGGTTTGTACACGCCTGACAAGAGCGCTTCCGGGATCGGCTAATAGGGTGTCTGCACAGAATGATGTTAGATCCGGGCAAGGGCTAGTTGCAAGAAGCGACTGGTTTCATGCGGGAAACCCCATGCCCCAGGTCGCAATTTGACCTGAGTGGAGACAGATGCACCACTTCCGCCGACTATCAAAAAAGAAAGCGCAAAGGAAGGCGCTACCTGCGACCGCGAGCGTCAAAAGCCATATATGGCTCGACGTCGGCAGAAGTCGCTATCAGGAGCAATTAGCCCCCCGGATGGCAACAGGCACGTTAGCAGAGGGCTGTACCACGATAGCCGCAGTAGAAACTCTACTACGGCAGGACACGAAAGAGATGCCTGGGAGGGAGGGAGAAGGCATAACTCGTGGTACTTGGCGTCACGGCAGTGAAGCCAGCGCCAAATGGATCTCCGATATCGTCCTCGGTGTCCATGCGAGGCGACACGCAAGCCTGCGCAGCCCAAGCGCGCAATCAAGTGCGACAAAACGACGAACGCTTCCGTAGTAGGCCACAAGTCTAAGGTGCGGAGAAAACCAATAGATGAAATACTCACGATTCGCCGCAACTCTTCTTATGCCGCGCGAGGAGATCGCTTCTCGTGAACCGTGCATCACAGACCTGGTGTGTCTAGGAATCAGATATCTAAGTTCCTTGCACGTTCACAGACCGCCGCACCTCGCAACGGTAGTAACGCTCGTTGGTGTCTGATCCGCGATGAGCCAAACCGCACAAAGGAACAGGAGAAAGGGGGCGTACGGTTTCTGAGATGGCGATTGAGATGGGTCGTACGTGTGAACTTCGCTGGGCAGAACGGACAAAGCTTTGTTTGGGGGAGCTGGGGAACGTTCCCCTTGTGCGAGCGCATGCGTGAGACCGTTCCGTCCTTCTTGTACTCCAGAGGCACCGCTGGAGATGGAGGAGGAGGCATAGAGGCTTGATCGGGGTCAGAGGATGCCATTGTGTGAGTCGTGAGTGTGGTCGTGATGGTGGAGCGAAGGAAAGTAGGACTGAGTACGTATGAAGTGCGACGGTACAAAGAGGAGTCAACGCCGGCTCGGACACAGATGGGCGCTCGTTTCCGGCCCGTGCATTCCGCTCTGCTCCTGCCGCTTGGCACGGCGCATGCGTGTCCCGGCACAGCTCGTCGGCACAGCTTTCTGCTATAGCTGATTCACCGGTTCTGTCTACACTCTTACGACCATATTTTGTGCGTGCGAGAAAGCAAGGCGGGACCGAACCTATACCCGAATGGATGACTCATTAGAACCTGCACGGTTAGTAACGCGTTCTGCGCGTGCTCATGGCCGCCGGACGAAACCCATTTTGGATGTTCTTCTTCGAGCGGGTAATCTCCTCGGAAGTATGTATGTAAAGAAACAGACAAGAATGGAAAGCAGAAGCTGACAAAACCAGACCCGACTCTCAGCAGATGAGAAGCACCACAGGTTGGATTCAAGCGCCAGACCTCCCAGCTGGCAATCTACATCGGCGTGCAGGAACATCCATCCTGCATCCTCATCTATTCATCTAGCGCTCGCTGTGGAAGTTGAAACGTTGAAGGAGCCAGTCGACTTTTGCCCACTCTGATAACCTCCGTCCCACATTGCGAGGAACTACGTAGCCTTCCCCGAACGAAGCCCAACCGCACCACTTTTCGACATCGGTTTGTTGGCCCCAGATTTCGTCAGGATCAGGGGGCCAGGGGCAACCGGGTACACCGACCCCCGTCGCCACCCTATGTCAAGGGCAAAGGGGACGCCGCGCGTGACCGCAATTCGAGATTGACCAAGCTGAAGCACTACGGAAAGGTTTGTAAGGCTGAAGAGGAAGTGTAGTTTCTTTTATGGGAAGAGGGAAGAAGCTGTAGTAGAGATCCATGTCGTCACAGCTGATGGTCTGAATGTTGGTTTGTTGCGGTCGCCTGCCAGGGTTCTCGGTCAGCCCAGAACTTCTGATATCTACAACAACACTGCTGCATTTCTCCGGAAATCGAGACGTGGCGGGCAGTTATCGCCGCACCAAGGCTGGATGAGCTCGACGCTCGTCAGAGATGATCGATGGCCGTTGACCATGACGGCGAAGCACAAGTGAAGCAAGTTGCAAACAAGAGTCGGGCAATGCCGGGCGGAGTCGACGGCATCTAAACATGAATCCCCAGCCCCGCCTGGCACCGCCGCGATTTTGCCAGCACATGTACTCGTACTTACTTACAACCATCTCTCCTATTTGACCTTTGGTCGAATATAATTGGCGTTGTCACGGAAAATCCCCTGGGTCGCGCTTTTCCGACAGATCTTGGTCCTGGGTCCGGCTAAGCGAGCCTCGGCTAAGTTTAGGTCATCAGTTTTGTCGTGATCTGCAGTCACCACTCGCACAACACTCTCGTGTTACTCACTAGTCCTGGAATAAACATGCTTGGTTCCTGACATTGCCTAAGCACACTCCTGGCTTTTGTTATGTCAGCTGGCAGTCAGGCGACAGGCTTTGCTTAGGTCTTAGCAGAGCTTGTCTGAGTCTTGGATAACTGGCTTCTGGGTCTTAGGAGCTACCAGCCTGTGGGTCTCAAAACTGCTCTCATTTACTCTTGAAGCACAATTCTACTGGGTCTTATACTGGTTTCGAACAAGTCCTAGCCTACCTTCACCAGAAAGTGCCATCGGAGCGCAAGTTGCGTTCCGCGTTTGGACTTCCGACCGGGCCACTCTCCCGGATCCTCTCCCGATGCCCTCGCTAACTCCCACTTCCGCCTCGTTTGACCGCAGCTTCACTAGCTCTCACATGCAAAAATCAACATCAAGTCCCGCATTTATAGGAAGACGTATATATGTGCAGCCAAACTATGCATTCGCTGATGAAGATATGACGCGCGCATCATCACTTTAGTGCAGTTTATTTCTTCAGTCTTGTTCGTCCCAGCTCCCGAAAGTCCATGTGATTGCTCCATTGTAAACATACTGAAACTACCATACAGTCTTGTAGTATAAAATGTAGTATGTACCAGCTACGCATAACAGTGTTTCCACCTTTTACATTACCCTTTTCCCCTGGGCACGGTGGTCCACGCAGGCCGTGTCCACCACGCGGTAGACCAGCTCATCCTTCGCAATCCACGCGCAGACGAGCTCATCCATCACCGTGCGCTCGCACTCGCTCCTGCCCACCACGCCACCACCTCAGGAGCAGTCGTCCGTCTAGCGCATCTCATCGTACAGCGACCTCCGCTGGCGCGACTCGGTCAGCCTGCCCTTCCTCCCGCCGACCACAGCCCGCGCGCACGTGCTCACCAAGCACCAGCCAGATGACACGCAAGCGTTACACCGTTGCGCTCGGCGAGCCGATCATGAAGCCACGCGTGTCCATGCTGCCCCTGCCGCTCGTGCTGCTGGATGACGACACAGAGGAGGATGGGGACGATGCGTTGGACCGCACGATTGGCAGCACGGCGGGGCGGCACGCCGCCATGCCCCTGTGTGCACGAACGGCCACAGCTATCCCAGCGCGTCGCGCAACGGGTACGCACCCACCGCTGCCAGCAATGGTGGTGACAGGGACACAAGCACAGACCCCCTGGCCGCGCCAACGTCGCCACCGCGCCGCCTGCGTGCAGACGGGCGCCGGCGCCGAACAGGCGAGGCAGACTGACTGCCCATGCCCCCCCGTTAGTCCACAGGAGGGGCTCAGGCATGCTGCAGCAGGCTGTCACCTGCGGTCGCCGCGAATGGAGCGCTGCTGGCAGGAATGCCAGTACTTAGGTACACCAGTTGTGCTTCCTGCGGGTGCTGCAGCCCCATCAGTCGGGCGCGCCGGTGGCAGCGGTGCACGCTGCAGCACGCTGCTGATGGCAGCATGTCGCGCCACAGGCAGGCGGCAACGCAGCCCACACGATGTACGCACAGCGGTGCGCAGTGCATCCCGCAAGACGGTAGTCACGCACCCTGTGATGAACGACCGACAACCCCGAGGCGCACCGACAATGTGGCACGCTCTCACAGGGTGCACGGCCACCGGCGCTGCGTCGCAAAATACATGGCTGCCATCCTGCAGAGCGTGCAGACAGAGGGACGGCGGTTTACAGTGCACCTCGCAACCCGCAGCCACCGATGGCATGCCCGCAAGGCGCCGCCGGTGGAGGTACGCCGTAGTGCGCGCAAGCGGCGCCCCGCAGGACACAGCGCAGCCGGCAGCGTGTGCGAGGTGCAAGGCGCAAGGTGCAGGACTGTCGGCGACGTCGCTTGCGAGGCGCCGCCGACGTCTTGCAGTGGCGCACGGCGTGCTGCTGCCGACAGCGTACCATGCGGCGCGGGCGCTGGCACTCCGGCGGTACAGTTTGCGGGGGCCGCCGACGTCTTGCAGGGCGCGCGACACGCTGGCGACGATAGCATGCCCCACGCCGCGAGCCGCGCGACGCATGGCGGCGGCGGCAGACCCCGAAGCGCGCCGCCGGCGGCAGCGTGCTGCACGGCGCAGGGTATGGGGGCGATGGCGTGCATGTGGCACGCATAAAGGGACTGAAAAAGGTGTCAGTAGAGTAGAACACTTGGGGAGTACTCATCTCAAAACCTCCCTACACCATCTTCATAAGAAGGTTCCGAAGACTGTAAAGTAGTACAGTGACTGCTGACATGTTGACACCCGGGACTAGAGGTGATAGGACTGAGGAGTGTTGGATGCTACGACCCAGGAGTGATGACTGTGAATTGAGCATGACTCGGGACCTGAGACTGACGACTGACGACTGCAGACTGACGACTTACCAAATCAAATCACGTGATTACGACTGCGGACTGACGACTGCAGCAACGGGCCGAGACCCGCGACCCGGGAGTAGAGGCAGCTGGCCGCGACCCGCGACCCAGCACCCAGATAATATTTCGCGATAACAGCCGTCATAGTCGAACCTCCTGCCGTTCGGTCTGTACACCGAACCTCGTATGTCAGTAACCCCGGGATTCGCGCTGGCCTGATCGACGCTGGGATGCAGGCGCCGATCATTCTCCTCTACACAGCCTGAGGCCTCCGCGTCAAGTTATCGTAATCAGCTTATCCAAATCGTACGTGTACCACTTTATCTGAGTCACCGGCTCGGCGCGTCGTTCCTGGAGGCTGATCGCACTTTGCCAATCCATTGATCTCTCCTTTTCTGAGCAATAACGTGGGCCTGATGTCGCTGATGTTCAGTGAGTGCTGTGGCTTGAAAGTCTGATTAGCCTTCATCAGAACTGCGGTATTGAATTGGCCGCGGAGCTCATCAACTCGTGGTTACCCACTGCGACAGAAATGATCTTCAATATCTTGGTGATCTCTTCTCTCATACCCTTTTAGGACGAGCATGGCCGGCGCCCCAGTCGAGATGTGTGGTTGGCAGACCATAGCATTCGTTGTCATGTATCTTCGGTCTCGGAAGGATTGGCTCAGACTGTGGCCCTCGAGAGACGCCCCTGATTGACACGAGTACGTACGCACACTGTCGTCTCATCAGTGCTTCTCGCCTAAGACAAAGATGGACGGCCTGTTGGCCAATGATTGCAAGACGAAGTACGTGAGAGCACGGCCTCCTCTCCCTTACCTCCTGAGATCTCTCCGCTCGCACTGATCAGCGCGTATCACGATCGACTTCTCCGAATTTGATTCCTTTCCATCGCCGCAGTACAAATCGTCGGCCTCCGGGTTGGACGGTGATTTTTCCACCCCATTCTTTACAGCCTCTGGCTGCGTACGAGCAGAAATGGCGTCCGACTGGCATAATACACGCACGGTTCTGAACGACTATCGTACGTGTCACCTGTTCTTTCAGCTTTAGTCTGCCCTTTGAACCCAACCGCCCCAGTTGCCTTGATCAAGATTGACCACGTATTTGGTGGCCTATATATGTAAGCTTCCAGAATCCATCTCATAGCCCCGCATGCGTGCTGATTTGCTTCACGTTCAGTTGGGAGACTCTGCTGAGCAGTGGCTTTGAGTTCGATGTGTTTCGTGGAAAGCGCCCGTACAGATGGACCATCTGGGTGGGTGTCCCATGCACCGGCATCCATTAGGTTTTCCTCTGACCTCTCGAGAAGCTATATCTTGGTTGCCGACTAAGCGGCCTTCTCGCTTTCATATTGCTATTCGTCGACCATGACTCTGGAGATAAAGTTCAGTGCCAGGTAAGATCGCTTGCGCGAGTTTGCCTGATACTTCTTCTAAATCTGTCGACTCTAGCCACTGGAGGTTATCGTATTTGTAAGGCTCTGCGCTGTCTAGTTTGATCCCCGGAATTGATGGTTCGCAGTCTCTCGCCTACCTTAGTTGGACGCTTGCTTCCTTACTCATTCTCCTACGGATGTGAGTGGTTCCTCCACGTTCTACCCAGCCGTCCAGGGCTGAGCTGACGTCGACTAGCTCTGCTATCTGGAACCGCGATAGATACGTTGTGACGCTTACGACAGTGACGTGGTTGGCTGGTGTTGTTATCAATATCCATTGTGCGTATCTCCTCGTCCCACCTCGTTACAATCTGTTGACATATCTCTCAAAGATCTCGTCGGCGTGGGTATCCCATCAGCCTTCTCTGTCATCCTTGGTTAATGACGATCAATCCTACTTGCAGATCAGGGCGGTGTACGACCCCGCTTTGAACAGCTGCAAGCCGATAGAGACGCACAAAGGCTTACCAAACGCCATCGCCGTCCTCTTTGTGGATACAACCCTTCTCCTTACGAAGTTTATCGGGCTATTAAGAGATCCAGATGGCCGCATGTTCGGGCTGTGGCGCCTGTTGTATCAACAAGTTGGGTGTACGTGTTCTCGGGTTAACGCTCTCTGATCACGCTCCTAGAACATCATATGGCTTTTGCTGGCTACGATTGCTGAACTGCCAGTGTTGGTGAGCTTGGAGGCGTTTACCATTAGTGAGCGACACTCATGATTCCTCTTCGTATCTAGGTGCTTGTGAGCTTGAATTGGAACGGTACGAAGATATCTTGCTCTTTCAGGATGTGTCGAATGTCCTAAACGTTTTACTGCCACCAGACGCATTCAACGTGGTACGACTGAGTTATCTCAGTACCGGTTGATCGGTAAAGCTGATCTAAGTTCATCTGTCAGATGCTCCTTCCCCCAGGACGTGAGTCCATAGAGCCCTCCATCACCTTTTCCGATTGCTAAGCACTTTTTCCCGCTTTCCAGTGTCCATCATGTTCGTATCCCTCCATCTCATCGCTGCCAGAACATCGACCTGACTGGGCGCTGCAGGTCAATCGGCGGCGCACGCATGTACCGCTCGCTCTCGAACTATGGCTCGTTCCTCCAATACCGGTACGTGCACCCTACGCTCTCTCCCGGGATTGCCCTTAACTGCCGCCGGCACAGCTCGAGCTTGCTTGACCCACCACCAGGCATCGTCGACCCGTCTATGCTGCGGCGGCGCAACAATACATGCGTCTCATTTTCGCGCGAGGTCGTGCGCAGACAGGACTCGGTGCTGTCGCCGCGCACTGCGCAGACGGGCACTGGCACGTTCGAGTCTGGGGTTACCAGCCACGGCACGCACATATCTATCGCCTCATCGTCAGAGAAGGCATCGGAGCATAGGGGCGCAGAGGAGGTATGAGCGCGCGCGGAGGTAGGTGCACGACATGATGCCACGACGCCAGGACGTATTTCTTGTAGCTCTAAGTTAAACCATCTTTACTTATTACCTTTGGAATATGTATACCAACCTGTACATACGGTGCTGACATTTAATATCACGCGCAGGACTCTCGCATCTTGAGGAAGCCCGAGAAACAGTCTAATTTTTTTTGGCGAAAAGGTAGAGAAAAGTAAGGTACGTCCAGCGAGAGATCCCACCCGAAAGCAAGTTCATCTACTATGGCACAAAGTGTCTACTGAGTTAAGCAAGTAAGAAGATGCGTCATTGAGAGCGGTGAACAACTCCAGCGCGTGAGGTTCAGAAGAGGAGAATCCAAAAGAAGTCAAGTAGTAGACGATGAAGGTAAACGTAACTCGACAGCTCTCCCGCAGTAGCGCACAGTCCTCGGGGGCGGGAGCGCTGTCTTCTGGATTGTCTTCTGCCCGCACCTCGCGACGCGCGATCCTCCGGCATCCCAGCGCGGCAGCACGGTCCCATGCATGACCTAGCCCCCAAACCGAACGAGGGCATGTCCATCTGCGAAGGCAGGAACCTTGTACCGCGGCGCAGAGTTACGATGACCCGGGCCAGATGGCGCGGCCGGGATAACGCGGTCAACCGGTAAGGAAGACGAGAAAAAGACCCGACGCGTCTTCATCTTCACCGGGCGCGCTGCCTCGGTGTGTAGAGTTTCTCCCAGTGCGCCCTGTCCTCTGCCTCGTGGTCGCTCTCCAGGTCCGTGTCCGAGTCGTCCCCGAACTGGCCTTGGCCTGGCGCCGGTGGAATGTATTCTACGTATCCGTCGTCGTCGTCGTCGTCGTCGTCGTCGTTGCCGGCGAATGTCTGATTGGTGGATACAGGGGCCGGAGTGGTGGTGTTTGGTTGGTTCACGACGGAGGTCTTAGCGATGGTCCTGACTATCGGCTTGGCCTTCGCTTCCTTGGCAGCGTCTTCCTCATCTTCCGCCATGTCTGCATCCGAGTCCTCTGAATCCGAATCCGACGAGTCGTCGTCCGAGGACGAGGAATCCGAATCTGAGTCTGAGTCTGAGTCGCTGCTGCTGCTGTCCGAGCCTTCATCCACGCCGTTGCCGTCTTCCGCGTCTATCTTCTGATCCGCATTTTCGGCGGCATCTACCAGCAAAACATCGTCTGCAATTTCAACCGGCGTCGGTACCTCCGAAGGGACATGCAGAGGAGATGGCGCTCTCACTCGTGACGGGCTCGGCGGCTCGAGCATTACAAGGCCGTTGGGTCCGCGCCGGGGCTGCGCTTGCGCTGCTCTTGCAGGTGCTTTCCCCTTTCCTTTGCCTTCGTACACCAACTCGGATTCCGAATCGCTCGAATTGTCTTCATCGCCGAGATCCAAGTCTGCGATCTTGACGACCTGCGGGACCGGTGGCACAGTGCTGGTAGTCTTGGCGTTCGCGGGGGTGAACGGGACGTTGCGCTGAGTGGAAGGGCCAGCGACCGGACCAGATGATCTTTGTTGAGGCTGCCGGGAGGGCTCGGCGCGAGCTTGGGAAGACGAGGACTGCGCGTCCTCTGGGGCGTACGGGATGTTCCGAGTAGAAGCGGGCTCAGTAACAACGCTGTGTGTCGTTCCTTTCGCTGTTGCCGTGTCGCCGACGTATGCCGGTACTGGAGAGGGTGTGCGGACTGCCGCCGTGGAAGTGCGTGTCGGGACATCCAAGGTGGCATCGAGCTGAGGCGGGTTGAGTGCATCGGATCCCCGCACTGGCTGAGGCATGCCGACTAGCAGAGAGTCGAGGAAGGCGTCGGCCTCTGACAACAAACGCGTTTTGAGGACCGGGGTGGACGGCTCTGTTGGAGGGTAGTACGGCTCGTTCGGTTGGGGAGCATAGTCATGCAGCACATCCCCGGACTCCGATGGAACATGCGGCTTCTGGATTTCGTTTGACTGCACCGTTGGCTGGGGAGCAGGTTGCAAGATAGGGCCCATGTCCGAATCAAGAGTATGCGCCTGTTCCGTGGATAACGGGGAAGAATACACCGGGAAGGACGGAAGAGAGACGGTGCCAATGCATGGCGCTTCTGACATCTCGGCAACAGGAGGCGACGCCGAAATCTCTTCGTCCATCTTAGAATCGCACTGCTCCTGCGATACAGGAAACGGGAACGCAGGCTGGAGTGATATCATGGGATGGTTGTATTCTTCCTGGACCGGAAGCGCGTAGAACGGGGGAGGTACATCCATCGGTGAGTCGACAGGTGCGTCCTGTGGCTGCACGACGGGGTTCGATTGCCAAAGGGAAGAAAAGCCGGCAAAAGGCTGCTCGCAGGTGGTCGTGGTCGGCTGATGCATCGGGAATTGTTGAACGAGAGGCTCCATTGTTTGAGAAAACTGGGTCTGCTGGAAGACGCCCACCGGCTGCGCTACGTGTTCATAGAACTGGTGTTGCACGAACTGGGAGGGCTGGATGACCGGGTGATGCGGCACCTCTGGCATGGGCTGAGGCGCATTGAACAGGGCTAGTACATCTTCCGAGACGTGCTCCACGCGCTCGGGAACCTCGACCAGCAAGCGACGGGCGACGTGCCCCCAAGCTAACTGCGTATGTTGTACGTCCTCGGGGAAGGCGTCAGTGTTGAAATTTGCGCTTCTGGGAGGAGGTATTGGTGTCCACTCGTCTGATGTATGGGTGTTGTCGTGCTCGTAGCCCATCCATGCACCAGGGAATAGAAATTCCGGTGTCTCAGGGTCACGTGCGATACGCATCAAGTCGGGGCGACGAGGGAGAAAGACCGTCGAGAGCAGTGGACGCTGGGAGAACGCCTGCGCGACGCGGGAAAGGTTCTTTGAGGCAGAACGTAGCCCTCTGTGACGCATCAGAATACAAATATCCCAAGCGCATAAACCGAAGACGCACTTGGAGGTCGAAACACTGAGCGGAGGTGAGACGAAAGTCTTTCGGACAGGCGTGGAATATATATCGACGGCACTGTCGCAGGGTCAGCGGGATATATGAGCACAGAGATGCAACGCACCACGGGAGTGCATCTGCACCAGCGGGATCGGGCAATTTGGCACCCTTGTTCTTCAATTCGCAGCGACGCCCGTGGTGTGCTGGGAACTGAGGTTTGAGTGGCCATGACAGAAACTCGCAGCAGTGGATACTCACCAGGTTGAGGTGAATGAGACTCGATGCTGGTTGGCAGTATTATATCCTCCTGGCGCGCGGTGTCGGCAGCACCTGTTTACTCCGCAACTTGAGTTGAACAACCGAGCGAGTCTGCGCGGACTCACTCGAATCCTCGCTCACGACGCCGTCTATGAAACCCCCAATAAATCCGCACGAGCGAATGGCACTGATAATCGGGGGCCACATGTCCGGCCACACGCCAGAGGCCAAAGCAGGCTGGACATAGCGCACGTGGAACCAGAATTCCAAGTTGTCACGGAGAAGGACGCGGGCGGGGTGGCATACATAGTTGGCGAAGAGTACTGAGACGGGGAAGGATAGGATCATCATGAGGATGCGAAGGTCTCCGCTGAGTTTGAAGTGCTTCTCGGGGGACTCCATTGGGAGGTCGGACGGATGGGCGGCGTAGGTGTGGCGAGGGTGACCATCGACATGGCGGTACTCGTAGACGTGTTCAGAGTCAGCAGTGCCGGCGCAATAGAACGACAGGAGCGTGGTAGTGCCGAACAGTGCCAAAGGAAGCAGATGGAGTATCCAATTCAACAGGGCGATGAAGACGCCGATGGAGGCTATGCCCAACGGCGGACGCGGTGCAGAAAGCAGATCGGCGAGCATGCCGAATGTCGAGCGCGGGGTGATAAAGGTGATATGGGTAGAGAAGATCAGGGTTATAAAGAAAGGGCTGCGTCGGAGTGACACACAGAAGTGGCAGGATGTGGCGAGTTCGCGCCAAAGCGGATCGAGGAAGTCGCCACAAGCTGCCACAAGACACTTGCGCTTGGTGTGGCTGTGTCTAAATCGTCGTCGCGTATACACGGGACACACTGAGGGTCAAGGCGAAGGGATACGACGTCGATGCCGACGCGGCACATGGGGACAATAGGACACCGATTAGATGTGTCTCCTCGAGCCTTGGGCTACGCCGGGGCCATGCGACGTGCGTCACCAAAAAGGGACTTCGTTACGAAACCCTGCTCTCCAGATCTATCATCCCTGGATTCCGCCTGTGATAGCGGCGGGACTGTAGTGCTGTTCGGGAAGGTGGATGTTAGTTGGCTGACGAGGTTCATGCGGAATGGACACGCGGACCTCGGGTTCCATTGTCCACCCTTCCGACCTCCTCCAACTCGCCACCATAACCTTCCTCTGCTCTTATATTCGATCTTGTCTCGTTACGTATTGGGGCTTAAGTGCAACCGGGACACAAAGGACGCGGAAGCGGGCTTCGAACTGAGGTCGCAGTGGTGGTTGGTGGCAGTGTCGCCTGTGTCGCCGTCTGGAACGTGCCTATTCGGCCCGGACGCGGCGCGTCATTTGCAACAAGTCGCGCTCCAAACTGGTCAACTCGCCTTGATCTCCTCCTTTCAGTGTCCTGCCACTGCCTGCGTGCCACAGAAGGCGGTGTACGCTCCCTTTGCCTAAGAGCCCAACAGCCCAACGAACAGTCCTCGAAAGCATACCGCCCAATCCTACCACAATGCCCGCGAAGCGAACTTCAACATTGGCTCGTCCCCGTTCTCGGGCCCCGTATGTGGCACCCCCCGCGTCGGAAATCATCGTCATTTCTTCTGAAGATGAAGACGAGCCCAAGCCTCCCCCAAGGCGCAGGTCAAGGAAGCCTGCGCGCGCAGCCCGCGATCCGGCCGTGGAGCTGTCCGAAGACACCTCAGGTCTGAAGAGCGACGGTTTAGACTCGGAGACGGCACATGATGTAGCCCGACGGCTCCGCGATGTAGAGAAGGTGAACACTCGTTGTTACAGCATGCCGCGCGTGTTGCGCTAACATTAACCCGCAGGAACGCGACAGGCTCCAGAAGGACTTCGCACGCGTGACCAACGCGCTGGATCAACTCAAAGCGACGAATAAGGTCAGCGCACGCTCCTACACTCTTCCATATTCTTCCTCTTAACAATCCGAAGGAGAGCCTTTCTGCCATCGATGAAGCCGTTTGCTGCGAGGTCTGCACGCACTACATGTGGTCGCCGTACCTGTGCGTCTCAATAGTGCATCCATCTTCACCCTTGACGCTGATCCATGTATGCGTCACATCACACACAGCCTCGTGAACTGTGGGCACACCTTCTGCCAGGAATGCCTCTCGGATTGGCTCAGCACCACCCTCGCCCAACACCTACAAGCCGGCGTACGGGGTCTACCCGCATACACTTGCCCGTCTTGCAGGCATCCCGTGCGTGCGCCGCCAGCACAGAACTATGCGCTGAAGCGCGTCGTGCGGCTTGTCGCCGAGTCCCAGGGAGAGTCACGCCCGCGCAGGGCGCAGCCGCCGCCGCCAAAACCACCAGCGCGGGGACGCGGCAATCATCCGCCGCCGGGCCCTTTTGATAACTTCTTTGCCAGGACATAGGGGCTTCCTCGATCGTCTTGTCTCTTCCTGCCACCGCTTCTTGGGCCGAGTACGGGTGTCACCTGGATCACACTATTGTAGCCTCACCTTTCTGTCTTCGTTCATCGACATCCTTTCTTGAAGCAACTGAAACACTGGAAACTGTATGATTGGCATATTTTCGTAGAGTATACACCACCGCATAATGCATCGATACTCTCGGCGCCGTTATCGTTTTCATCGCATTTCCAATACTGACCACTGCGTCCAAGCATACAAATGTCCAATACTCGTGTACCCCCCTGATCTGATGAGTGGATTTTCGGATCACTATTCACGGGATGGTTCACATTGGATGTCTGTAGACGTTCTGTGCTAAGCATGTTGTAACGTCCCTGTCGATTAGTGGTTAAATCATGACGTTGTGGATTGGGGTTCGCCTCGTACCAAAACCGTCAAGCCGCCGGCTCGACTCCGGCCAGGGACATTGCTTTTATTTTTATTTTTGGTCGTCCTGCGGACTATGGGCAAAGGAGATACATATACTTGGAGTCGATGGTGTGATACTAGTTTAATGGTGCGGCATGCGGTCTCTTCTCCGGTGCTAGCAGCCAAATAATGGCACTTGGAGGCGTGTCTGGGTTGCTGATCTAGACAAGACCTAGGTTGACCGCGGACCAGATCGAGGATAAGGTCTGATATTTCTGTTCACCATGTAGGAAATGAGAGCCCGTAGAGCCGAGTTGTAAGGAACCGAAGCTGAACGATGGTCGGAGTTGGTGGAGCCTTAGGGTGCATCTGCCATTAGAATCTGAGGCGTGCACATCTGTACGGGTGGTCGCTCTGTAAAGGAGGGAATGTACCCTTTGCCACCTAGGCTGGCCACATACCAATCTTCCTTTTGCCAAGAATTGTTGCCGAAGTCTAAGTCGGGGTGATGCCTAAGTGCATTGGGAGAGTCAAGACCTCAAGTCCAACTCAGGCTTGCCCCTTTCCGAGTCTACACTGGGGTGGAAGGATTGTGCCCGGGATGGCACTGTTCGGCGTAGTCAACCTGATTCTCGAGAGAGAGATGCGCTACAGATAGATGAAGAACCAACTACGACAGCAAGCCGACATGGGAACATTGGAATAGGGATGCAAACGAAGTTGCCACTGGCCTGCAGTCGCTGGTGTGTCGGGCCGAGAGCCGAGGAGCGTTCGCCTCTCACACGGCGGACGGCAGCAACTTGGATTTGACCCAGTCTCCGTTGCCGACCTTACCCGATCCGAGAATACAGTCGTCCCGTGATGGTTGATGTTGAGGCCCGAGGGTTTGACCACATGCAGCACTCACGGGGCCAGACCCTGCTCTTGGGAATATTCGTGCGCACTGCGTGCTACTGCATGCGGCAGAAAAATTCTTCATGCGCAAACACTTCCCGTCCCGGTGCCTGTGCCCCAGATATAGCTCGCCGCGCGGGTAAATATACCCCATAGCCAGCCAGGCAGCCCTCCGGCCGCTTGCTTCCCCTTCCCCACAATGTTCCCTATTCAGAGCGTCGCCTTTGGACTTGGGCTCGCGCTTTCTCTCAGGGACGTCCGCGCGCAGACGTATTCCGCGACATATGTGCCGACGGACACGCCCCCGCAGTCCGAGCAGGGCCAGGCGGGTACAAATCAGTGTGGGACAGGGTTCAACCAGACATCGGAGTGCCAGAATGCCTATCGTGCGTCCCACGGTTTTCTCTCTAGAGATAACCGCGCTGATGTTCCGTTCGTGCAGTCAACAACATCGACGACTGGTGTGTGTTCGCGCCGCCAGAGCCTGGCCCCGGGTCCGTTATTGGAAACACAGAGGCGAGTGCTGCGAGCTCTCTGACTGACAGCGGGGGGTTGATATGCCACGGCGTGGGTTAGCGGATCGAAGTCGCGTGGTGCATCAAGGCATGTTATCCCGGCTTCTCAGCCATGAGGCCGATATCAACCCTAACCGACATCTCCAGGGGGTTTATGGCGCGCGGGCCATTCCGGACGGCACAATCACAGGAGCCCACTTTGTGCAGACACCAGACTACGTCCAGGTCACAGGTATGAGCTGTCGCTGTATCCGCCAGTGATGTTGTTTGACCCATAACCCGTCATCTAGGCGTTGGGGATCTGACAAAAATAAACGTTCCCGCGGGAGATGCTGGCGGAGAGCTGGACCCGCACGGTGCCGATGGCAATGGTACGGATAGACCGGCGCTATGATCTGCACGCTGCTAAGCTTGCACCCAGGCAACCCTGTCGGCGGCCTAGTCTTCTCCAACGCATTCACCGGGCAGTTCATTCAGCTGCACGAATGGACAGTGCGTGCGGTCCCTCCTCGTTATCGTATCGCAATTCAATCGCGCGCACACACAGAACTTCATCTCTGATACCGAGTTCTGCTTCCGTGGATGCAAAGACGGACCGGGCGCGCCAGCGCTCTGCCAGCACATCTACGACGAGATGGGCTGCTTTTGGAACATGCCAGGAGACTATGGAACCGGCTTCGATCAGTGTGCTGGTGACAGCGGCGAGGTGATGTCTATTCTTGCAGCACAATCTTTCGTCCTACTTCTGACGCAGCTCTACAGCCCATGGGCGTCTACGGCACCTCGACCTTCTTCCAAGGCGAGCCCGTCACCCCCGATGCGCACCCGGCGCCGCCGACATCGTCCTGCACGACCACAGCCACGATCGGGAACAACCTCGCCGTCTCCAGCGCGAACGTCTCCACGAGTTCCAGCTCGAGCGCGTCCTCTGTGGGTAGCCCTTCTCTCCCGCTGTCGTTCACCCCGGTTTCCTCGGCACCGCCTTCTTCGTCCGCCGCGTCTTCGGGCCCTGGTTCCAGCTCTACAATCGCATCCTCGACGGTATCCGTGAGCTCATCTGCCTCCTCTTCACAGACATCTGGTGCTGCGAGCACGACGGGCAGCGCCAGCACCGGGCCTAGCAGGACCAGCTCAGGCTCGAACTTTGGGCCCACCACATCCAGTGGCGCGTCTGCCAGCGTGCGTGTGCCCGAGGTCGGAGTACTCCTCAGCGTGTTTGGCGTTGTCCTTGCGGTCGCTGCCGGTGCCCTCATTATCTAAAATTTCGCGAAGTGTCCGATGTTATGTTATGATTGCGGGTGGTATGTCTTTGACGTGGATGAACTCGGCTTGGACGCTTGTTTTGGTAGTCACACTCGTTAGTATTTTCGTGTAGTCGGACACTAGTTCAAGGACCTTTGTGGTGGAGTGTGTCCCCAAAGGAACGAGAGATTTTCAGTAGTTTTAAGTTGGTAGTCTGAGCGGGCATCATGTCGAACGATCTCGGGATCAGATGGAGTCCGGCAACGTGGGGAAAACGTGTTGAGCGCGGCGGTGCGCTGGAGCTCGAAGCGCGGCCGTTGTCAGCAATCGGACATCACCATGCTTTTCTCAAAAATTCCCCACTGCGCTCGCAGGGCCCAACTTTCACTACTCCATTACTCCACTGTATCTACAGTGGTACGCTTGGGCTAGTCTGCAATCATCGGGTCGCGTCGAGCGACAATCGTCTTTACCACAGCCGACGCAGGAAGCACCACCGCCCCACGCCCGACTAGTTAGGAAGCCGCAGCGCCTCCACGATCCCTCGACTCGTTAAGATCCGCCAACGTCCAACGTTCAACTTTTCGTTCTTCCCCATCTTGAGGCCTGCGCACCATGCAGAACGAGACACCAGTCGCCGCAGATGAGCCCACAAACCTGCAATTCCACCCCCTCTTCTCCTTCGAAGCCGATGTCGTCCTCGGCTCGCGCGACGGCGTGCTATTCCGCGTGCCGTCGACGACGCTCAAGATGACCTCCTCCTGGTTCCGCGCGATGTTCACGCTCCCGCAGCGCGAGATCCCGCTCCCCCGCACGCTCCCATCCTCCGAGCCCGACGCAGAAGTGATCACGCTCGACGAGGAGTCGCGCACGCTCGAGCCGCTCCTGCGCATGATCTGCGGGCTCGAGATCCCCACGCTCGAGACCTGGGACGCGGTCGAGCCGATCCTCTACGCCGCGGAGAAGTACGACATGCCCGGCCCCGCGTCCATCGTGCGCGCGCTCCTGCGCACGCCCGCGTTCCTCGACGCGCCGCTGCGGCTCTACGCCGCCGCGTGCCACTTCGGCTGGGCGGACGACGCGCGCCTCGCGTCGGCGCGCTCGCTCACGCTCGACCTGCACGCGCCCGCGCACCGCGGCGCGCTGCTGCGCCTGCGCACGCCGGACCTGCTCGCGCTCTTCGAGCTGCACCACACGCGCCGCGCGCAGTTCCGCGCGCGCCTCACCGAGGCGCCGTTCCTCACCGACCTGCAGCTCAGCGACGTCACCGGCGCGCGCTGCTCGCGCTGCCGCGAGCCTATCTCCTACTCCGAGTGGCGCGAGCTCAAGCATGCTATGCTGTATGAGCTCGAGCGCCGCCCCGCGGGCGACACGGTGCTCGCGGGGCTGGAGGACTGGCCGACGGCGCAGGCGTGCTGGGCGGCGCGGTGCAAGAAGGTGGTGTGCGGGAGCCCGGTGTACGACAAGGCGCTTTCGTCGCGGGCGATCAAGGAAGTGCTGGATTCGTTACCTAGTGCCGTCGAGGTGTGTATCTGAGCTACATATGCTTCAAGTATTAACTGGTCTCGCAGGGGTTCGCAGAGTGACGAGGACGCTGGACTTTTCACCCTTGTGTTGATTGTTGTCTCGCACTGTGTACGATCTAGATGTACGCAACTTCATCTTGTCCTGTAGTATGTGTGTTTCGAGCTATAGAGTGCCATATAAACATATATATAGGGTCCTTGTGTCCCAAACCCATTACTTTGTAAAGCCAACCACCACCAATAACCAGTATCGCGGTGCCTATAATCCAAGCCACCGACCGACTTGGGAACGCACATGTCCGTGTTGAAGCAGATCATTCGGTTTTGCCGAGGGTCTCCCTCGGGACAGTGGATTCAGAGCCCAAATTGGGGTGAATATCGATGACATGGTCGCGCATGTTCTGCGCGCCTACCTGCACGCCGCGTACAGGATCGACCGACTGGGTATGGCTCGCACGGTGCGCCTTGGACCGGACCACAGACATCGACATCACGATTCCGTCTTGGCCGTGGAGGATGTCTCGTACATGCGTTCGAGAATTCAGGCTGAAGCCTATATGAGGAGTAAATGCGGAGGCAGCGACGAGTTTACGCACATGGCCATGAAAGAGGAAAAGTACAGCTTGACCTGAAGAACGAAGAAGGCTGTCCAATATAACGCTTGTGGGGAAGATATGATCTACGTGGCGACGGTGCCCGCAGTCAGTAGCCATTTCAATAAGGGACCTAAGGAGATGAGGCGTACACAGGTTACGGCACCGATGGCGGTCATTCTGTAGGATTGTCAGTAACCGTCTGGGTTGGGCTTCGCTGCGATCTCACACGTTGATAGCGCCACAGTTGATCGAGTAGAACGCCAAGGTATTCAAGGCCCGATTAGTCCTAGATGAAGTTGTTCGTGGAGGGTCACATAGACAAACCCAGACACGCACCGTCTGACGGTGCTACGATACTTGAAAAGGTAGTAGACCAAGCCCGAGGTGATGAATACATCACAGGCGACCTGCAAGGAGAAGACACCGATAATGTAGTGCTGTTACCGTGGAAGATGCCGGTCAAGTTCTATGGCAGAGTTCGACTTGCGAGGGTACGCTTACGTTCTGAGAGACACTCTGTCCTAGGACGCGCGTCTCTAGCCTAGAAAGTCAAAATATTGTTGGTATTCGATGTCACCGAGAACCAGAGAGGACGACACGAACTTCATGATATTGAATGCTGAAGTCCGTGTCTGGTTGAGATTCTGGGTTACAAAAAGGCGAAGAGGGTTGGTTTACGTACTGAGGCCGAGAGCTGCCACATGAAGTCAGCTGAGCTTGTCTCGGCCTCGGAATTGTGATGCGGGCTCACCAAATGACCCCAAGGAGGTTAAAGACTGGTAGAAGACGCTGTAAGAACCGTATAAATGAGCACGAAAATGGAAGCACGTACTATTGCAATAGGGATATGGACGGCGCCTCTGCCCACTACGTGATACAGAGTCAATGAGAGGGTTAAGCACGCTGTAGGCGACAATAGCACTGACGCTTGTAGACTCTGTGCGCAAAGAAACTACAGGGGCCAGTATGAGCGACGCGATGAGGTGCGTGTCTCATTAAACGCACTTCTGAATGCATACATCGACAACGACTGCAACAATGTCAGATTCATACATCGAGAGACAAGAAAGGAAGTCACCCACATGCGACGGTGCCATGCGCCTGGTCGGAGAAAGTGAGGATGAGTCATATAGGGCATCAATCTCGATAACATACTGCGTAGCTCCTATAAATGAACATCAAACAAATAAGGGTGGCGGAGTGGAGACAGATCATGAGAACTTACCAGGGACCATTGAGGACATCAGACAACGGGTCACCGAAGTTCTGCACGAACAGCACGTACATGGTATTTGAGGATAAAGCCAAACTAGCCGTGTCGAGGATGCTACGATGTCCTGAAGTCAGCGCACCGATTTGCAGCGGAAAGAGATTTCAAGTACAAGAGAAAGGCCACCTTCACAGCGACACGACAATACTGGTTAGAAGCCGTCTGGCTGTATCAATGGTTGAAGGACTCACAAACGACTTCAGCAGGAAGCCATCATTGGACGAGTACTTGGTGTAGTATGAATGCGCCTGCCATAGGTTGATGCCATAGACCCTGCGAGAGCAATGTTGGGAGGGGCCTATTTCCAAGCAACTAGTTACTCACATAGAAGAAACGACAACAGCGAAGTAACCCGCCTTCAGAGTATTCACCACAGGTTTCAGTATCGCGTCCATAGGCGAAGGTGGGAGAAGTCGCACATAGGTTGCATAAAGCACTTATATCGTGATTTTGGATCTCGGGAGGGCGCAGTTCCCACCGCATTGACGTGGTTGATCATCAAAGTTGAGTTTTTGGCACAATAAAGAAGTGTCGCTCAGCGCCACTGTCCCCGATGCAGGTTGATGGCTTGAGTATGAGTCTTGCGCGAGCGCCAAAGGAGATGCAGATCTGCCGGAAGCGGTTCAGACCCTGAGATAGATGCTGAGCCTTGAGGCACGTAAGTTGGACCAGCGCCCCCAATGAAACCCCGGGGGATAGCGTCCCTACGAGAAAGTACACGGGCCTTGATCTTCAGCGGACCTGGTTAGGATGTTGCCCTCCTTTGGGAATCCCGGATAGCCCAAAGGTTGGTGCGCAGGCACCTCCCTGTCACGGTGTCACTTCGTCGACATCATACATCGATGAGTATGCCCCACCACTCACCAGGATATCAAAAAGCGCCCAATAACGCCCGCAGTTGTGCTTGCGGGGAACAATGGTACTGCGTTGCAGTTCCTGCACGTAATAGTCGGTGAGTGCTTGCCCCGCCGAGCATGCCAAAATCCATCATCAAGCCACTTTCCGGGCCAGTCGGAGGAATACTGCATAGCTTTCATATCCTTGGCAGTCACGTACCTTAGGTCAACTGCTTCCCAAGCAGTGGTACGGTCTTTCGGATTGGGTAGGGACGCAGAGGAACCATTCTCGGAGCTGTAGGCCCGCCGCGGGAATGATATTCACCTGGTACAACCAAGGGAGTCGGGGACTGGGCTCTGAGCGCTGAGCGCCGAAGCGCTGAAGAGGTACTATTCAACGGTCTCTATGTAAGTAGTGGATTGAACGACTCAGACGATGACGCGGCCCCGAGCTGCCCGAGGGTGGCGATCATACCGTGTGAATGCATGCCCGAGAATGGATTCGGATCCTGCCGTTCCGGTCCCCGATCAGACCTGATCAGACTGCCTACCTCGGCGAGCAATCGGCGAGGGTCTGACGTCCACACCATCGCGGCCGGGGTGCCAGTCATCTGCGTCATGCGTCGTGTAAGACATCAACCGCACCAACCAACCGCTGACAGTCTCAGCACTGGTCAAGATTATGCTGCCTTGGCCTTAACTCCAATGCTTTGTGTCCTCGTTTCCGCTACACACGCTCAAACCTGCCAGTCTCACTAGAATATGTCGAGAGAGGGAACTATGACTCTCAGTGTCGTTCTTTGGCATAACCAGGAAAATACTCTAACGGACACGGCGACAATGGGATTCGGCTCCAGGAGCTTGTAGTCAACAAGTTAGTCTCATGGATGGCTCACTGAGATACGGTTGACGTCAGACAAACATAGAAAATTGCGCTTCGAGTTTTCCGAGCGGTCGCGGTACTGCTCTTGTCCGACGCATGCTATAGTGACCATCTTCACCACGTTGAAGTCTATCAGCAGATCCGTGCCAACCCGTTCGGACTACGAGCAGCGCGCCTTGTTGAGTTAGTTATGGGTCGGTCCCTAGCATTAGCACTAGCTTTCTCTGCTGTACCTAACCTCAGCATACCCCCGAGACTCACCTATCTCGCAGGTTTCTTGAGTAGTCCCTGTTTACCTTGTTTCTTTACGCTTTCAGGCTATGCCATCAATCACCCTCCCGCTTCTGGTGCCGCGTAAACCTCAAATTGTAGCTATATAGGGGACGCAGCATATTTGATTTACGATGATCTCAGTTGCTGATCCCCGTGTCGAACAGCTCCATGAGCGCTTGGGCTGCCGGGATCGACAATAAGTAGGCCTGGGCGCGAATTACTTACGACCGAACGCCACCAAATTTCGGGTATGATCTAGTCGTACATAAATGTGCTTATGCTGGTCACTGGTGGCCGATGCTTCTGACCGAAGCCTACACCCTGCATATAACACCTGCTTGCGCTATTTACTTTGGTGTGCGACGTTTCCGGACAATACTGCCCTGGCCATCCAGCTCACCGCAAACCTGACCTCATAGCCATTTCTGCCCTCCTCAGCTTGACCTACTACTCCATATCATGTCCCGCGCACATAACAAAATTCCTTCTCACAGGGGCGAATGGTCGACCGCGTCTCGCGCAAATCCGGCTCTACACTTCCTGGAACAGTACACCGACATGGTTCTAGGCAGCGACCTGGATTCCCATGGCCCCTTCTCGCGCTGGTATGCACCGAGTGCAGTCTTCTACAATGGCGATGGTGTCGTATATCAAGGCGGCGAGCGCATCTGGACCTGGATGCACGACTTGTTCGGCCCGTTCGAGCGCCTAGACGTCCAGATAGAGGAGAGCCGAGCGCGGGTGCTGGAAGGCGTCGTCACGCTGAAGCCAGGGGTGGGGGTACTCGCCGAGGACGGCGATGTGCCGGGGCAGAGCGGAGAAGAGACTACCGATCCGAGCATCAAAAAGGGCGATCTGGTGATATATGAACACGTGATGGTCTTCCACCCACGCGACTCGGCGCTCCGGGGTGAGGGTATCCCTGTGCGCAGGATGATGGAGTTCGTCATCGGCGAGCCAGAGGAGGCTGGGCAGGGTACGAGCGAGAGGCAGTTCTGGCGTGGCAAAGTCTGGTGGGACACTGCTGTCCTGGCGCGTGAGCTGGCAGAGCGACGAAGGAAGGGTGCTGAGCGGGCCTAGGCTACCAAGGAGAACAGTTCGAAGCTGTAAACAGGGAATCGGATACGGTTGCACTGGGGGTTGAGCACAGATCTGCAGATACTTAGACAGAACGCTTGAACGAACGTGTACTATCGCCGCGAACAAAGTACGTATATAGATATGATTCCCGGCTCGAGGTGACTCAGTGCACGTGCAGACAGTGGGACCAGTATTCCGCTTCGAAGCCTAGAAAGTTGACCGTGTTCGATTCTGAGTGGCACTATTCCGCTGAGACCTTGCAGTACTCTCATATCCGGTAGTTCTAGGAGAAATTGGGACATTCGAGCGCGGAGAGGTGCGTAGAGACCGCGGCGCGGTGCGATCATCCGGGTTCGGGAAAAGCGTCTCTCCACGTGGTGTATTCCCACGCATCCCGCCAGGCTTCACAATCTCCGTGAAGTTGAACTAGTATGTATATGCTCACCGTTGTTGTTGTCACTGCAGCTACCCACAAGCTCCCGCGTGAGGGCGAGCGACCAGCTATACGCCGCGTACAGAACCTCCGACCCGAGGCCTCTGCGTCTGTACCTGTTCGGTGGAGCCGAGTCGCTCTCCAGAACGTTTCCCAATCCCGATTCCTTCTCTCTTCCGAGCTAAATTTGAGTGATGGTCATGGGACTATGGGCTAGTGCGTCTGCCTTGCATATAAGGTGTATTCCTCCGCATATTGACGGGCGTCTGATCATAGGTTGGGAATTGCTTATCGGAGTCTCATGTGTCCGCGCTGTCACTCACCGCCCCGACCATCATGCACCCGTCGCAGACTAACAGCACATTACGCACCGACTCAAAGCCAAGACTAGGGACCTCGCATATACCTCGTATCCCTCCACAACCCTCGCGACCGAAGTCCCTCGCGGAACTCATGGATCGCGTAGAACAGTCCATCGGGGACGGCGATCGGCCGTTTAAGGTCTGGCTTCGGGTCGCTGAGAGCACGCGGACCGACGCAGAGAGTTTCTTGGAGAAAGGAGAAAACGAATCTGCATTCGTTTCATTCTCCATCAGCTCAAGGATTGTGCTTGAGAAGATTCCTACCCACCCGGATTATAGGGTCCTCCTTGACCCAACGCAACGGCACAACCTGAAACTGGTGAGTCTGTATACCAAGCTTCGTCCTCGTTCTTGCTATTCTGGCTTTCCTTGTTCTGGAGTCTGTCGGCGCCGTCAGACGATGAGAGCAGTTGGTGCTTCAGGAGACGGTCACCATCTTATATACCTATGACATTATGACGTGGGAGTGCTCGTTTCTGCAGCACTTCCCGCCACGCTGGATTTTTCCCTCAGTCTGGCACTTGCCTGCTGGGACAGTGCGGTCCAGCAATTATACCTAGCTAGACCGACGTGGGTTCGTGTCTAATCATGAATCCCGTCGTTTGCCCATCTTCCATTAGTCAAATATCTTTTGGTTAGACTCAATTCTACTTGGGTTGGCTAACATCGTCCACAGCATGGACAAAAGATGCTTTCTCGTTTGAGTAAGCTGAAGCCAATCATCACAACACGTTACAACCAGTGGCTGGCAGACGCGACCCGTTCGGTGGAGCCAGCATCCACTCCTGCGCCCGTGTCGGTCGATAGGGTCAACAACGACATCACCCTTGCTCATTCGCAGTCCCTCGGGCACGAAAGACATCCTCTCAATACTGTGACCCCGCGCTCTCAACCTCCTAGTGCGCTTGTCATCCATTCACTTGGAAAGGCCTTGTCTCATCATATGTTGCAGATGGAAACCAGGACTCATTCCATAGTAGCGTCGTGTCGCACCACATGGTGCATCAGTTACCTGGAGTGCTTGGACACCCGCATGGAAACCCGAGGGTGCAGGGGCCTGTGAGCCCTACGCTTACGCACGAGGAGACTCGTGTAGGAAGCCCGACGGGTTCCGTCTCCTCCGTCTGGTCAGACCACACAGTCAAGACTGTCAATTCTGCCAACGAACGGACCAACTGGAATCGGTTTCGCACTCTCAACGATGACCGGGCGCGTTATCTGGCGCAGCAATCGAGGGTATCTGAAGAAGACGAAGATATAGGCCAGTCAGGTTCTGAGAGCAGCTCAGATGACTCAGTTGCCACAGATCTCGCGGCGTTCTCAGATCCCGCTAGCGAGTATATGGAGCCCACCTCGGCGTCGACTTCCACATCTTCAGAAGCAGGCGCCGGAACCCAGACCCCCTACATGCAGCCCGTCGCCAAACTCACAATTCCCACAATACAACTCTCAGATGTAGGCTTACCTCCGGGTTCTGTCCCGTTTGTTCCGCATGTATCAAAGTCACCGCTGAAATCGACGCCAAAGTCGTAAGCATCCTTATACTCATGTGGCGAGCAATTCTAATGACTTTGGTATGTTGGGAAAAGACCTATCATCGGCATCACAGCCATACCTCCATCTCCAGCATCACACAATACCGAGCTTCCAGCGGGACCCGAACTTTCAACCAGCCACCTACTCAGCCCCGAGTCGGCCATAACGGATCTCGCAGAAGTATCTACGCAAGGTCCCGCGCATTCTGTGCCTCGTGATGATGTATTAGCGCCTACTCCACGCATGATCCCCCTCGAACTGGAAGAGTTCTTCGCACCGACTCTATTACCAGATGTCCCTATTCGTGACCTCATGGCGGTACATTTTCCGGCCTACGACTGCCTGGAGCGATTCATATCAATAGGAAGGATCAACACGGAGCGCAATCGTGAGACTTGCGGGTTGCTGCTCGGGAAGCAAAAAGACCGACGCTATGTGGTGACGACGCTGCTGATTCCAAAGCAGATCTCGACTCACAACGCATGCACGATGGAGGATGAAGTCGCCATTGCGCAATTCGCGAAGCAACATGCCCTCGTCACGCTCGGATGGGTGAGTGTTCTCTCTTGCAAGCTTCAGCATTCTGGCGCCTAAACAGGGAAACACTGTTTTTTAGATACACATACATCCGACGGAGCCTTGTGAGAGCTTTCTTCTTTCTTCATTGGTCTCCCTAACACGGCCATGCCAGGCTTCATGACTTCCGTTGACCTCCACGTGCAAAGCATCTTCCAGAGCGTGCTGCCGGAAGCGTTTGCAGTCATCTGCTCGCCCAAGCACTCACCCAAGTATGTCGAGCCTACTCTCAGGCTACTTCCAAGAGCGCCTAATCGACGACTCTACGTTGTTCAGTTTCATGATATATCGTCTCACGGACCCTTCCGGCATCCGAACGATCCTATCCTGCGAGGAATCCAACGCCTTGCACACACACACGGAACGGCAACTATACGCTGTGCGTGAGCCGCAGCCCTCTGAGGCACAAGTACATTAATGTTGGAATTATATAGCCTACCGACCACGTTCACGTCACAACCATGTGGAACATGCCTCTGGAGGTAGTTGATCTGCGCTAGCACCGCCAGCGCGCATAACACGCGTAGTCTCATCTACCCGTCTATCCTGATGAGTGCAGACTTCATAAAATACAGTGCGAAGGGTGCATGCCCATGGTTTTGTGTCTCACCTCCCAGGTATCTATGTGATTTTGAACTTCTGATGCGTACAAACCACATACCTTCTGAGATGAGTACTTTCAATGATCGATGACTTTTCGAGGATCGAGACTTTCAGCCAATGTAACAGGGCAATCAGAAGTATCGGCGTCTGTGACTTTCCTACAATGTTAGACCTCTTTGGAGCTACGTAGGAGCGCAGTATATCTGCTTTACGACAATTTTAGCTCCTGGATACTTGTGTTGAACAGCCCCGTAAGCGCCTGAGTCGCCGGGATTCACGTTAGTACACAGGCCTGGGCCAGAGTATTTACGCCCTAACGTCACTAAACTTCGAGCATGATCCAATTGTACACAAACGTGCTTATACGGGTCACTGGTGATCGGTGACCGTCGATGCTTCTGACCGAACCCTGTACGTATACTTAATGCCTGCTGTGTTGTCTACTGTGGCATGCAATGTTTCCGCACAATAACTACCTTGATCATCCAGTTCACTGTAATCCTAGTCTCGCACCCGGTTCCGCCATCCTCGACTTGACCTGCTACCCCATACCATGTCCCGAGCACATACTGAAATCCCTTCTCACAGGGAGAATGGTCGGCCGCGTCTCGCGCAAATCCGGCTCTACGCTTCTTGGAACAGTACACCAGCATGGTTCGAGGCTGCGATCTGGATTCCCATGGCCCCTTCTCGCGCTGGTGTGCACCGAGTGCAGTCTTCTACAACGGCGATGGTGTCGTATTATATGAAGGCGGCGAGCGCATCTGGACCTGGATGCACGACTTGTTCAGCCCGTTCGAGCGTCTGGATGTCCAGATAGAGGAGAGCCGGGCGCGGGTGCTGGAAGGCGTCGTCACGCTGAAGCCAGGGGTGGGGGTACTCGCCGAGGACGGCGATGAGCTGGGGCAGGGCGGAGAAAAGGCTACCGACCCGAGCATCAAGAAGGACGATCTGGTGATATATAAGCACGTACTGGTCTTCTACCCACGCGACTCGGCGCTCCGGGGTGAGGGCATCCCTGTGCGTAGGATGATGGAGTTCGTCATCGGTGAGCCAGAGGAGGCTGGGCAGGGTACGGACGGGCGGCAGTTCTGGCGCGGGAAGGTCTGGTGGGACACTATTGTCCTGGCGCACGAGCTGGCAGAGCGACGAAGGAAGGCCGCTGAGCAGGCTACTAAGGAGAGGAGTTCGTAAGCTGTAAACAGGGAATTATATATGGTTGCGCTGCGAGTTGAGTACAAGTTTGCAGGTGGACAAAATGTGTGAACGATTGTGTACTATTGCCGAACAAAGTGCGTATAAGTATATGGTTCCCGGCGCCAGCTTGGGCGGGGAGACAGGAGCCAGGATGCAGGACGCATCGCGGTGCGATTATTCGAGCCCATCCCCCGGTTGACCGGGGTTGGCCGGGTCTCCCACGTGGCATATTCCCACGCATCCCGCCTTCCCAACCTGACTGGCAGTGATTGGTCCGCTATGCCACTGCTGCTGTTACTACAGCTAGCTCACAACTCCCCCATGAGAGCGAGCGGCCAGCTGCGTGCCGCGCACAGAGCAACAACCCAACTTCAGACATGAAGTCTCTGCGTCTGTACGCGTTCAGTAGAGCCGAGTGTTCTCCAGAACGTTTTCCAATTCCGATCCCTTCTCTATTCCGAGCTAAATTTGAGCGGCGGTCATGGGGTTATGGGCTGGTGCGTCTGCTTGCATATAAGGTGCATTCCTCCGCATATTAACGGGCGTCTGATTATAGGTTGGGAATTACTTATCGGAGTCTACATATGCGTCCGACGCTGTCACTCACCGTCCCGACCACCATGCATCCGTCGCAGACCAACAGCACATTACGCACCGATCCAAAGCTAAGATCGGGTACCTCGCATATACCTCGCATTCCTCCGCATTCCTCACGGCCAAAGTCTCTCGCGGAACTCATGGTTAGCGTAGAACGATCCATTGGTGGTGGCGATCGGCCGTTTAAGGACTGGCTTCGAGTCGCGGACAGCGCACGAACCGACGCAGAGAGTTTCCTGGAGACAGGAGAAGAAGAATCTGCATTTGTTTCATTCTCCATCGGCTCAAGGATCGTGCTTGATAAAATTCCTACACACCCGGGCTATAGGGCCCTCCTTACCTCAACGCAGCGGCACAACCTGAAACTGGTGAGTCTCTGTGCCAAGCTCTGTTCTCGTTCTTGTCATCCTGGCTTTCCTTGCTGCGGGGTACTGCCGGCGCTGTCAAACGAGACGCAGTTGGTTTTCTCAGAAGACAATCGTTGTGTTACCATGTACCCGTGGCATATACGAAGAGAGAGCGCTGGTTTCTGCAGCACTTTCCCGCCGCACTATGCAGGTGTTTTCCTCGGTCTGGCACTTGCCCGCTGAGGTAGATCCAGCGCTTATCCCGTCCTACGCCTACGCGGATTCGTGTTCAGTCCTGGGTCTCTTCATTTGTCTATCTTCCATTAGTCGAGCATCCTTTGGCTGGGCTCTCAGTTCTATACTCGGGTTCGCTAACATCGTTCACAGCATGGACAAAAGATGCTTTCTCGTTTGAGGAAGCTGGAACCAATCATTGCAACACGTTACAACCAGTGGTTGGCAGACACGACCCATCGGGCATCAATCTTCTCCCAGACAGACAACAAATACAGGATTGTGGAGCCAGAATCCGCACTCGCGCCCGCGCCCGGACGGCACGATGTAGCGAAGAACCACGTCGCCTCCTCTCTCCCGCAGCCCCGCGGGCACGGAAGGGTACCCCTCAACGTCGCGACTTCGCATTATCTACCTCCTGGTATGCTCGCATCGTTCATTCCCTTGGTCAGGCCTTCTCAGCACTTGTTACAGATGAAACCCAAAACTCTTTCCATCGAAGCGCTATATCGCATCACACGGTGCATCAGTTACCTGAAGTGCCCAGACACCCGCATGGAAACCCGATGCGGCGGCCTGCAAGCCCTACGCCTACGCACGAGGAGGCTGATGTAGGAAGCCCGAGGAATTCTATATTCTCCGTCTCGACAGAGTACACAGTCAGAACTGTCAATTCCTTCAACGAACGGACCAACCGGAATAGGTTCCGCGCTCTCAACGCTGATCGGCATCGTTCGGCGCAGCAACCAAGGATCTCTGAAGAGGAGAATGATTTACGCCAGTCAGGCTCTGAAAGTGACTCGGACGACTCAGATGCCACAGATCTCGCGGCGTTCTCAGATTCCGCTAGCGAGTATATGGAGCCCACCTCGGCGTCGACTTCTACGTCTTCGGAAGCAAGCGCCGGACCCCAGACCCCCTACATGCAGCCCGTTGCCAAACTCGCGGTTCCCACATCACAACTCCCAGGTCTAGGCTTCTTACCCCCAGGTTTTGTCCCGCATGTGAAGCCGGCGCCGAAATCGTAAGCATCCTTATATTCATTTGGCGAACAATCCTAATGGCTTTGGCTTGTTGGTAAAGACCTGAGCAGATCCTTATCTCCGTCATGCCTCCATCTCCATCTCCATCTCCGCCTTCATCTCCAAAATCACAATACCTCAAGCCCCCGGCGGTGACTGACCCTCCAGTTCACCGCCTGTTCGACCCTGAAGATCCCGAGCCGCCCCTTATTTTATCGCCTGCTCGACGCACGATCCCCCTCGAACTGGAAGAGCTCTTCACACCAGCCCCACTATCCGATGCTCCTATTCGTGACCTTATGGCGGTGAATCTCCCTTACGACTGTCTACAACGGTTCATATCGATAGGGAGAATCAACACGGAGCGCAATCGAGAGACTTGCGGGTTGCTACTCGGGAGGCAAAAAGGCAAACGCTACGTGATGACGACGCTGCTGATTCCAAAGCAGTTCTCGACTCACAACGCATGCACGATAGAGGATGAAGTTGACATTGCACATTTTGCGAAGCAACGCGCCCTCGTTACCCTCGGATGGGTGAGTGTTCCTTGTTTCAAGCTCATGGCGCCTAAAGAAGGAAACATCGTTATTCAGATACACACACACCCAACGGAATCTTGTGAGAGCCATCTTGTCTATCTTCGTTAGTCTCCCTGACACGGCCGCTCCCAGGCTTCATGACCTCCATCGACCTCCACATGCAAGGCATCTTCCAGAGCGTGCTGCCGGAAGCGTTTGCAGTTGTCTGCTCACCCAAGCATTCACCCAAGTACGTCTCGGAGCCGACTCTGGGGCTACTTCCAAAAGCACCTAATCGACGACTCTACGTTGTTCAGTTTCAGGTTGTATCGTCTCACAGACCCTTCCGGCATCCGAACGATCCTATCCTGCGAGGAAACAAACGTCTTGCACACACACCCGGAGCGGCAACTATACGCTGTGCGTGACCCGCAGCCCTCTGAGGCGCCAGTGAACTAATGTTGGAATAATATAGCCTACCGACCACGTTCGCATCAAAGCTGCGGGGAGCATGCCTATGGAGGTAGTTGATCTGCGATAGCACCGCCAGCGCGCACGACATGCGTAGTGCCATCCACCTGGATTCCTCTGTCTTGATGACGTCACTTGGAGAGCTCCCACCATCCTGTGTTCATGCTTATCCGCTATCACCAGACTTTATGAGGTGCGGAGGGTGGACGTCCACGGTTTTGTTTCACCTTTCGGGTTGTCTCAATGATTTTGGGCTTCTGATGCTTACATGCTACGTATTCGAGATGAGTACTTTCGATGACCCTTCGAGACTTTCAGCCACCGTACGGGCAATCAGAAGTGTTGGTGTCTATGACTTTTCTACAATACATATAGTAACGGAATCGGGTCGATCGTACATACGTGACCGCGTGTCTACACGATCTGCACCTCGGAGTTTGAGCTCGAGGTTTGAAACCTGACGGGCCGCCGGCGACACCGTCATGCAGTACTATCGACCGTCACATGCAGACTGGTGAATACTACCACGCCATCTGCGCTATGCAGCATTTCCCGAAAGCGCTCCCTGGAATTCAGGCTGAAGGGGGCTTGAGCGTCGTGCGACTCGGGGGACAGAGAAGACTCAACGCACATGGCCATGAATGAGCAGCAATACAACTTGGCCTGGTTGACCAGGAACACCGTCCAGATGAGCGTTCGTGGGGATGCGATGATCTGGTCACAGGCCAGCGTTAGGTTTGCCCGAGAATATCAAAAGGACATACGCAAGCCAAAGACGCCGCGACACATATCCTACGAGCGGCAGGTAAGAAAACCCATCTTAGCGGGTGAGGCAAATGTAACGATACATGTTGATGGCACCACAGTTGACGGAGTAGAACGCCAAAATGTTGATAACTGAATTTGTTCTGTGACGCAGTCAATAGCGAGGCCTTTGATGCATGAGAAATTGTGCGCGCACCGTTTGATAAGTCCACGACACTGGTAGAGATAATATACCATTCCCGCCGTGATGAGTATATCGCATGCCATCTGGAAGGCAAAGAACGAGATCGCATTGCTCTGTCGCGAGATTAATACTTGATAAACCGAGATTCCCATGCGAGGTGACAACTGAGCGCTCACGTTGCTAAACATGGTCTGGTCGACGAGCCGGTACTTCAGGCTATTGATGTGGTCGATAAGATTACGTAGGCATAGAGACTGGCACGTACTTACTTGTCCGCACTGTACGCTGTGGCGGGATCATGAGAGTTAGGACGGAGTGTCGAAACACTAAGACGCACCGAGTCCGGAACCTAAGATAATCAACAAATTTGGAGGCTAACCAAGTTGTGAAGGGCTCACCGAGCGACCCAAGAGAGGCGACGACCTGAATGAGAGTGTGCCTGAGCATCGAGTTGGAAGGAAGAGACCACCCAGGTCACGCACAATGGAGAGGGGTATATGCATTTTGCCTCCGCTCACTGCCGGACGTTAGCTGATGCAGTGGCCGGGAGGCAGTCCAGTACGACTTACCACAATATATTCTATGCGCGAGGAAGCTATATGCTCGCGTTCAATCGCGCCCATTATTCGACCCTCTCACTGTGTGCTCACTTATATGTGAGCGTGTTCATGGTGGCTGGAAGACATTTCAATGAAGTGTACCTGAGCAACGGGATAGATGCCTTACCTACGATGAACCCAAACGCCTGTAAAAAAAATTCAAGTCAACTGCGAGGTCACGCCAAGCACTTCAACGACTCACTCCGTGGCTCCTATTTCGGGGATTAGGCAGCACATACGTCCGGTTAGGCGACTCACCAAGGGATGAATAAATCTCCGAAAGCATCATCGAAGTTCGTCACACAAACGATGTACAGTGTATGGGAGGCTAAGGCCAAGCTCGCTGTATCCATTATTCTAGGATTTCGCGAAACTGAGTTGGATACAACCCGAAAACGGTTGACGACGTACAGGAGTGCAGAAACCTGTTCCGAGATGCATGATCAAACCAGATGCTTTTTCGGGATTGAACCAGCTAGAGCTTACGAATAGGACCAGCGGTTTGCTATCATGTCTCGAATATTTTTTGTAGTAGTATGCTGCCTGCCAGACGTTGGCTCCATAGACCCTGCTCGTTACAGATTCAGTAAGTATGTCAAATAGGGATGCAAGACATACACAGCCGAGGATGTGACTGCAAAGAACACGGCTCCGAGAGTGGTTTCCACAGGTATAGTAGATGCCGCCATTTGGGACTACGAAAACCCAAGGACTGACGACGAATTATCAAGGCGGAGGATTTATACGCGCGGGGAGACTAGAAATAGTCGAATCAGATCAAGTATCCTTCAAGAAGAACTCGGGTGCAAGTTGACTGGATCAGTGTTCAGATTCTACTCACACGCCGGTGCAGGACAGAGAAGCCTGAATCACATAGCCTCAACTTGAAATTGCTGTCCTTGGCGCGTTGAGCCCACGCCGCACACAGGTATGCTAGCTACCGGGACGGTTTGGTCGGGGTCAGGCTCTTGCTTGCTGGAGTACATGAACGGAGTTGAAGACTCACCGAGCCACCAATTGGTTTCAAGGTCAGGTTAGAGACTATTCTTCTCTTGAGGAAGAGATTTCATCGAGTATTGAGTGTGGCGATGGCAACCCGGGCTCGGGTGACCAGGGTACAGTACGTACAAGACCCAAGCCTTGTGCGCTGGTATTATCCAACAGCCCCAGAAGAGAAGTTCCTTCAGAGTGACTCAGGCAACGGGGCGTCCGATAACGTTTCCTTTCATGGACATTTAGTTACTATTCGTGGACACGGGTGGGCTCGAACTTTGAGCGATCTTGAGCGCTGATGGGGGTTGTTGATCGGATGGGCTCTGCGCTATTGATGAGCAGAAGTCTTCAAGGAAGTATGGTATAGCTCGACCAGTGCTGCGATCAGTGTTTGATTGAGAAAGCCGGTCCGCTCATATATCTCGGCAACTTCCGGAGGAGCACGTCTCAGCGCGAAAGTTTCATCCTTTACAGGACTCCGACAGACTCCGACTTCCCACACGGACCGAGTCCGCCACTGGCAGGGGGCTGTTGAATGTGCCCTGTCTGGATTACCACCGTGATCTAGTTTACAGTATCGCAAGGCTCTACTGCCCAGTCTGGTCCTCGCGCTACACCGACGCCACAGGACGTTGGAAGGCGTCTGTCATGGGGTCGTTGCGTCTTGGGCTTATCCTACACTCCAGTGCTTGTTGAGCTATTGGTTGTCGTCGTCTCACTGGCAGCAGCGTGTTCCGTGCCTTTCGCTAGGTGACAAGGGTGCGTTTCCGTCATCAAACTCCCAGGGTCATGCAACAATTCTCGGATGTATTCTCTAGAGTTGAGGCTGTTGAAGAGCAAAGTCAGGAACGAGAACGAGCTTGTTTATGGAGAAAAACGTGCATTGCCATGAATGAGCAGAAATATAACTTGGACTGGCAGACGAAAAAGAGGGTCCATATGAGCGCCTGAGGGAGTTGAACGAGCTGTCCCATGAAATTGTCAGCTCCGCGGAGAAACTGGTGCGGGAAAGTGGACGGACGCAAGCAATGGCTGCTGCAGTGCACACACTGGAGGAAAGTCAGCGCCCTTCATGGAACCGCGTTAGGCCGGAGTTACATGTTGAGAGCGCCGCAGTTGACAGAGTAGAATGTCAAAGTACTGATCGCTGAGTTCGTCCTGTATGACAATTGTCAGTTCAGGTAAATCATGAGGTGCATTTGGCGCTAACTGTTGGATACGGCCACGGTTACTGAACAAATAGTGCACCATTCCCGCTGTAATGAGGACATCACATAGGATCTGGATGGCCAAGCCACCGATCAAATATCGCTGTTATTTCAGTCAGCGACTTCTGTGGGCGTGGAGACGCATTGAACATGTCCATGCGCGAGGGGCTCACATTTTGAAACACAGTTTGGTCGAACACTCCCGATTCTAGACTGCGACGAGGAATTCATGTTGTTAGCCGGCTTGCATCATTATCTGCAGCAAGACGAACTGCAGTACGCTGACTGTAGCCTCGGCGATATCAGTGTTGGTTACCCTAAACCGTAAAACAAATCACCCACTTATCCCGAGGACTGGATGCTCAGGCGATCAGAAGGCGCCGTGAGAGCGGAACCTGGGAACTTACCGAAGCAAACGAGCGATGTCACAGACTACATAGAAAATACATATCAGTGCTGACTCGCGACAATGAGCCATCGTGAAATCCGGCATACTATTGCAGCTGGGAGGGAGACTTGCTTTCGGCTTACTGCTAGAACGGTGTGGCAGGTAGACAAGGAGAATATAGATGGAAGTACCTTGGTAAACTCTGTGGGAAAAGAAGCTGCAAATCCCATAAATCGCCGTACTTGCTTCCACTGCAAGCGCTCACTTTTGGATACATGCGTTGAGGATGGCTGAGGCGTCACGAGTCAGACACCGCACTGTATGCGTGAACGAACGCAGCTCACTTGCTGCCATTCCGCTTGCCTTGACCAGCAACGATGAATACAAACTCAGACCACGATGCCACGTCTCATTTACGTACCCCAAAGCTCCTGTGATATATATGAGAGGGCGTAAATGCGGCTTTCGTGACTTACCAAGGAACGTGCAGCTCAGCAATGAGGTCACCAAAGTTCGTTACTAGTATGGTATACTCGACGTGCGTGGAGAGTGCCAAGCAGACAGTGTCTATGAGACTGTGAAACGTATCGCTATACCTCACCAACGGACATCGCCGAGGTGACTCACAATAGCCCTGCGACCTTCAGGATCGCGTCATCAGGTGTAGGAAGTTCGTGTGGGGAGGCCAAAGGGAGCGTTTACTTACGAAGATCCTCAACGAGTTACGGTCGTCGAACGAATACTTCGAAAAGTAGATATACGCTTGCCACACGTTTGCGCCATACACCCTACGTGGAAGGTTCTGAGATCTAGTACCGCCTTGAAAATCAACGTGACTTACATAGACGAGAATACGGCGGCGAGGAGCCCAGCCCCGAGCGTATTTCCCAGATTTACAAGCACGGTCATGGCTTGGAGTCAAAGGCGGCGTTGCATGCGGCGTACCCTAGGGCCTCTTGGTATTTATACTGGCAGTGTACTCCGAAGATTCACCCGGCGAGTATAGAGATAAGTACAATGAGCACATACCCAGTAATCGAAGAGTCTCCATAACAGTCTCGATACCCCAGGCCAGGAACAGACTGCTGAACCTGATACCCCACTTGGCGGGGGAGAGATCCGGTCAGTCGCTTCTGCGGTTTCAGAGTACTGAGTGTTACGTGTGTGATGTGGGGATGGGAGAGTATAAATTGCACCTGAGCTCTCCTATAATAAACGAGTGAACGGAAGCTCGGAAGCTCGCGAAATGCGCAAGGCCTTGCCAGAAATATAAGTCATGAAAAGAACAGAGTAACAGAGCGAGCGCCGACGTACATCATTACGATCCGTGAGGCTTGCGGCATGTAAATGTAATTGTAACCTAAGACAATTTTGTCGCCCGAGACAATCCAGGAATGTGTTGAGATGAGGGAGTTGCAAAAGCAAGGGGAGCTTATCGGTTCCTGACAACCACACCTTGAAAGCGCCTACATGACATTCTATCAAAGAAGCCGAGTTCTTCGCGGCCTGTCTGATAGAAAGGCGTGTGAGGAACGCGTTGAACGAAAGGAGTTTCTGTACTCTACAAATGGTCGACCTACTCGTTCTCAGTCGCATTTCTGTGACGTGTATCCCGTTCTCTGACATTGCCGCAGGGGCTATCTTAGTCTTCGACCGACAACTTGACTTAGTCCCGTAGAGTGACTGGTAGAGGATTCCCAGTCTTCCGGCGGCCCAACACCGGACCTATCGTTCTGACTGAATGATAAGCATGCCCATGTCAAACTCCGTGATGCCGCAGATAATCACTGAACGGATCGTCTCACCACTGACTGGGCTGCGGTACCAGTGCGTCTATAACAGCCCGGCTCCCACACACTCATCGAGAAGACAACATCCATCAAGCTTCGGGAGATGGATTTAAGTCGACTGAACAGCAGGGTAGGAGACTGATCCTTACCGCAACTTGTGGCAAGGAGTTCATTCCGTATAACTCAGCTTTGGGGGCTACCATGGACAGTGTGAGTACATTTCTGTCATCTCGAGTCGCACCAACATCTACATACGGGTCGCGTACGTGTCAACGCAAGATCGGTCCATCGTGTACATCGAATTGAGTTCGGAAGTTGTAGAGAAGAACAATCGATATTAAACGCATACAATACGATGCCGTCACGGTTGAACCGATACATGTTTGGCCGTGACGGCCTAGTCTTGGGAGATCAGCGGCATCTATGATCGAGAAGGTCAGTATGGCACAAATACAAACGATAGCAGTATCCCGTACCTCTGACCAGTCAGTCATTCAGGTTTATCATTACACTTGGGGCATCTGGGGGACCGTTATATGACGGATCAGCTATCATCAGTATTCAGGGCAAGCTGAGGAACGACTTGCCATGAGAAAGGCGTTAGGCCCACTTTCCTTGCCGATCCGCCTCCCTTAACTTCCACAGAAAAGTGACGTACTTCAGTGGCTGAGACAGGGTCATCATTCATCACGAACGGGTCAGCTGGCCATTGGGAACTGCAACGAGTCGGCTTGCACGGCGACGGCGATACGAGCAAGTGGCTATGTGCCAGAACCATAGGGACTGAAGTAGGGGGCGTTATCCTTGGCACCCCTGAGGAGCCTGGAAAGATACGTGGGCTGGAATTGAATATGGAGGGGTTGAGTACACATAACGAAGTTGAATGTTGACTCAACGGCGCGGGCAGTCAACAGAAGGCCCGGCCGCATGCCACGCGGCAGCGTCGGATTGGTTTCTCGGCCTCGGCCGGTACGCATTTGGGTTATCCGGGCCGGGCCTCCATTGAATCACGTCGCGTCGCCTCATGCACGACTCTAGAGAGCAGCCCTCGACGTGGCCCTCAGAGACAACAGCGTCCAAAAAACACTCGATGCTCAAGTAATTGAACTGCGAAAAGATCCAACGACATGGCCTTACATATGTAAGGCTGACCGTGCCACCGTCTTCGCAAGGCTTAACTTCTCGAAGTATGACGACGCCGACATGTACCACTAGCACCTGCGTTTAGCACCGAATCTCTGGATTCGAACCACCTGGAGTACCGAAGCAACGTTGGACACGGCCAGTTTTACGACTTCCTGATTAGCTTCGCCAACTGCGTTCTTGCTGTAGCTGAATTACTTGAATGCCAGTTGTAGGTAGCGTCGGCGTGTGTTGAATCTCAGGAAGCTGTCCGCTCTGGTGAGACTGATGTATAAGGACGATTCCCGGGAGTATACCCTCAAGGGCGTCATGTTTTTAAAGAGAGCCAAAAGAGGAATTACATTCAGGGCTTCCTTTCGCGAGGTTCGATTGAATCTAAATCAAGGATACATAGTGCTTCCTCCTTGATAGGCGCTTTACGTCGCCTCTGCTTTTCCATACCTAGGAGTAAACGAGTCGACGCGACGGTGCTGAATCCGAAATCGAATCTGATAGAAGACTATCAATGACGAGTGCTTCTCGCTTCCTGCCAAGAGAGACGGCGTACGTCGACATAAGTACTGCGTAATCAGGCTGCCAATAGCAGGGGTGGAGTCAGGTATTAATCCTGATATCACAGGAGTAAGACTCACATTGCTTAGCCCGTTGAAGGTGAGATTGATGACGCGCAGTACTAGCCCAAACGTATTGGCAGTCGTACACGTCCGTTTAGCGAGTAGCACTCACCTAAGAGGACCTGGAACATATGTGGTTAGTGACCAGCAAAAGCGTCCCAAGAGGGTGTCGCGCTTACTATGTAGAATATCACTCCATCTTCGAATAAATCCGACGTGAAACCGATGGTGACCAACCTCGGGCGATCAGCAGCATTCCAAAGTATCAAGATAAACAGAATAGTATCGAAAACGACCTGCATAGGCATCAGCCATTTCAGCCCGCGCTGGGATTGGACAAGCATAGACCTGCGATATCCAAAGCCCAATCAACGCTCTCGGGCGCCCCTGAACGACACACATATGAAAGATTGACTCAGGATGCATGAGAGCTGGGAATGTATAAGCAACAGCGCGAAGTCGACGTTTGCTATTTGATGCAGAAAAATGGTGCTCACGCGTCATCTGCGTGGCATCGATAACAAGCAGCACTGCTGAGCTCGCTATCGTCAAGATGTACACACACAAGAGGGCATGGAGAATGCGCCTATGGTATTCCCAGAGTGTATGCACTCGGATGATCATAGCGTCTGGGAATAAGTGCATTATTATCTCCAGTGGCAAAAGTGTAAGCAGGAGAATGACTCACAGTCACAGACTGACGTGATCCACAGGGCAACCATATTCACCAAGATGCTCATGAATTTACAACTGATGATGCCAGCTCCCCTTAGGAATAGATGTATGCGCTACGCCTCCTGACTTACAACTGGAATCTCGTTAGAAGTAGCATAGGATCACAGAGAAGACAAACTCACGCGATTATCGGCCCCATAGAACAAGCCACTGAACCCTGTGGTGCCCACCTATAGCCTCAGTGCGCCCAGCCTTGAGAAAAAATGACGAACCAATTGCCACAACAATCCAAGTGATGCCAGTGTAATACCTGTGAAGGAGGAATAACGTCTTTGTCTTGGTGAATGGCCTCTTCCACATCAGCTCCACCTCATGGGGGAGCGTCAAGATGTAATCCCAGTACGGAATGGTCACCCCAGCCGCTAGTGTTCAATCACGCCCGAATCATGTTAGTGAACTCGACAAATAGAGCGCGCGCTAGAGACGCACCTGTTAGGTAGTTCAATGCACGGATATGTGAGACCTCCGCGACTAGGAGGCTACTGGGCATTGCGGGGAAGGGGGGGGGGGAAGGTTCGGAATGGAGGAGTCAAGAGCACACACTAGCTGGGTAGCGTGACCCGAGCCCAAGGCAGTCAGAGACACCTCATATATAGTCATACCATCCGGATTCCGTAAAAAATTTACCCAGCTTGTAGGTCATGCACATGCGCTGGCTGTGGCACGCGCCGCTATATGGTATTCAGTGTTCCCTCTAGGGATCTTGACGGATTGGTACGGATGCATCGAAAGATCGTACCGTCCTTCCCCAACACGTTGTTCGAGTGTGCAAAAATAGAATCCTATCAGATGCGAGAGGGTAAAGGCGCCAACCACCCGTGATATCCCACGGTAAGTTCCTTTCCTTGAATTCCCGCTAGCACTCTGGATCAATCATCAGATCACCACCGTTGGCGGGGACAGATCAGCGCCTTGAGTTGTAAGCCCGTGTGGAGAGCAGACTAAGACAGAGAGGCTGTCGTCTTAGAATCGCCGTCAGAACTTCCTTGATGCAGGGCCTCCTACATCGGCCGGACTCGAGTCGCGAGGCTCGAGGGTGCCCTGCGACCCCAGGAGAACCTGGGGGTTCACATTGGCGATCCGTCAAAAGATCTCGCGAAAAGTAAACATTGGGTTCCAGTATGATTCTGCCGGTACAAACGAAAAAGTCATCGAGATATTCAAATCAAGCCTAACGCGAAGCGAGAATATCAGCCGAACACGCGCAAACAAGTGAGCTCCGCTCACCAACCAGTCCAGACAGGTCCAGACACGACATAAAGCGACAACTACGACGAAAAATGTAGCTTCTTCACTAATCCTCGCTATCGCTGGCGAACTCGATTGCAACGAGCCGGCGCGCTGCCTTACTTGGGTTAGCAAGCGATGCTCCCGGACGCCGCGGCATCGCGGGGATGGCCGACCCTGTAGTCCGAACCCGATCCTGTCAGCATCAACATATTCTGACACTTCTGTGCGAGAAACGCACGCGACCGCAGCCGATCAACACTACCGCCGAGTCCCACAGGCTCGCGTTCAGCCGCGAGGGCAATCGCAGCGGCAGCATCGGCCCGAGCTCTCGCAAGCTCGGCCCGGAGGGTTTCCACTTCTGCCAGCGCAGCGCGTTCCGCGGGGGTCTGCATATACTCTGGCAAGGCCCTACCCTTGCCCTTTGATTTTCCGCCGGAGGCATACCTGCTTTCTTTATGGGGAGGGGAGGATGCAGGAGGGGATGTTGTGGGCGATGGTCCATCATCGTTGAAGCTGGTCGCGTCGCCTGCGTTGTATAACCGCCGAGAGGGCCGAAGCGGCGTAGGTGAGGAGGCTCGCGATGAATTCGGCGACGTTTCTGCAGGGACAGACGACTTTATGCGTCGTCTCTTTGATGGAGAGACGGGGACTGGCGGGAGCTGAGATTCCGGTTCGGCGTCTGTGGCCTGCGTTTGGGAAGAGCCGCGTTGTGGCCCACGAAGGGCCCGACAGCCATGTGCCTGGGCAGCGTTTGCAATCTCCGCAACAAGTCAATATATTGAGTTGAGAAACAGGTATAATGACTACCTCTTCGAGATACTGGAACGCGAAGGAAGCTGCGTCCTTCGGGTTGACTGTGTTGAGAGCAATTTGTAAGGGCTTTTTGGCTGTTGTTCCTAAAACGAGCTGAGACACGAAACGAGGGTTGGCTAACCCGACGCCTTGAAGAATGATTAACCACAAATACCTTCATGTCCTCAAACTTTTTCCCGTATACGACAACCACCTCACGCCTCACAATCGTGCGAGCGACACGCTGTGCAAACGCCCCCAGGCGCGGCGCCGATGTATCACCTCCCTGGTAGCCGTATGAGTCGTTACAGATTCGGGAGAAATCAGCACGACGTACAGCCAACTTGTCCAGGTCTTCAGCGCGCCACGAACCACCCCACCAACACCCGTCCGAGAGTCCGACACGCACGAGCCATGCATCGGATGTCAGGCTCGTCAAAAGAATGAATCGACGATCTCCTTCTTGGGGCGCCGAGATGACCTGGACGAGAGCATGCAGGGGTGCGAGAGCAGCGAGAGGTGACGGTTTGGATGAAGGCTTAAAGGGGGGCATGATGTCCGCGTATTTACTTGCAGAAGGAATATGTTTTCAGGGGAAGGACATATAAATAAATGGGAAAGAGGAGGCTGAGGAGTTGGCGACTCAATCAACCAGCGGCGTGTGTCAATCGCGTCTGCCACACCATGGCTAGTTCGTGGCTTGAAGTATCGGCCACTACCACACTCTCGGAGTGCGGAATGCGGAATGCGGCCCGCGAGACTTCCGACCCTGACTGAGCTGACTGAGCCGCCAGCCGCGGAGAGATGCCGACGGATGGCCACGCTCGAGCAACCATGAGGATTCGCGAGGCGAATAGACTTAGAATGGCACGTAGGCTTTTCCCTGACGGCGAGGCAACAAGAGGCTACAGATAAAGGAAGGCAACCACGGGTCGCCAACCGAAATGCCTGCAAAACATGAGCCACCAGCTGTCGCACTCACTGGCCGTCGTCGATCCATTCGTCAACGTGCGCCAGACTTTGCTGGGGACGACAAACAAAGGTAGAACGTAGGCGGTGCAGGAGTCAGGACGGGAAAGGTGGGCGTTTACATACACACGCTACGCGTTCAGTAAACTCATCGACTCCGCAGCGTAACCACCACGTACGTAAACGCCACCTTCGTCGATAGATTGCATAAGACAGTCAACACGCCACGGTACTCGTACATGCACACGATCCGGGACACTTTGTGCTATGACCAAAAGGAATTAGGCCATACACTCAAGGCCTTTGCACAGCTCTCGCGATACGAAGCCTAAAGTCTTCCTCCGTTTCGCCCGCGCGTTGCTTGATATCCTCCCCTTTCTTCGACGCCTTTTGCTTCGCCTCCTCAAAACGGGCAATCCACGCATCTTGCGTCTCGTTCGCGCGGCGTCTTAGGTCATCGGTTGTCTCTTGAACTTGCTGTTTGCCCCACCCAAACCAGCTCCACCAGCTACCCTTGGCTGCGTCCACTTTTTTCTCTGCCGGATCCGAGGTTAGACACCATTCCTGAGCTATCTCGTTGCCACTCACCAGCTGCAACGCGGGCTTCAGAAGCGCGGCGAGTAACCTCCTCTTTGCTCTCCTGGTACCGCTGCTTCCCGCTCTCGATGCCCTGATTCACCTGGTCACGTGCCTCCTGGACTGTTGACTTCCCTTCTGCCTTTGCGTCCTGGAATTTCGCATCCGCGCCCTTCAACGCCTCCTGTGCACGGTCCTTCGCTGAACGGGCTGCCTCTTCCGCGCGCGCCCGACTTTCTGCAGCAATGTTCCCAGGGGTTGCCGCACGGCGCTCTAGCTCCTTCTTCTCCTTGTCAATGCGTCCGCTCTCCATCGAGGTGTAGTAGTACCAGACTGCGCCAATGGCAGCTACACCGCCGCCAATGTAGAGGACATTTTTGCCACCCTGCGGCCTCGGGGTCTCCGGCTGGTCGGTTGTTGGGTGTGTTGGGTCAGGAGTGATACGAGAGCCGGTCGTGAGCGTGCGAACGCGGGGAGCGGTCGCGAAGGCTATACGAGGGACACGAGAGAGTGCGACGCGGTACATGGTGCTAGCTTTGCTGCAGGTGAGGTATGTGACCTTTGGAATGCTGGTTGTGGTGGGAGTCTGATGAGGTGTTCGTGGCGCACGCGACCTGTGCTTTTTCAGGCTGCCCGCAATCGTGCGGGGCATGAGGCGTGTGCTCAGCACCTGAGTTAACCGGTGACGTCACGATTCTGTGACGTCATGTCACGTGCGGAGCTCAATACACAAGGTCATGCCATACTGGCAGCGTTCTCCGGGGACGTATTTCCAACGTATTTCCGCGCGCCCACAACTGTACACTTATCGTGACATTAGTCGTTCTGTAGTGCTATATTCCAGAGACGTCAGCAATCAAGCATTTAAAGTCATTGAAGCCGAAGTTCGTCTGACGCATTCGAAGAGCAACTTCAGACTCGCACAGCGTTGAGCCATCAAATGACGACGCAGGCACCACGCGGCCGTACCAATTAAATATTCAGCGTTTCAGCTCCACTTGTTGAGATGTAGATTAATGAGCGGACGAGCGATCCCAGAACACTGGTTAGATCTTAATCAACATACGTCCTGCTGACCACCCGTTCACCCCAACCCTCAAACCTACCGTTCTCCCGTAGATGATGGTGCATCTCTCTGTTCATCTATGTGGGTGTTTCTACATCACTGTTGGTGCTAGGAAGTTGATTAAACTGTGATGCGACGTTCTTCCCGGATTTATATCCTGTTCTTCTACGGCGTCGCGTCACATAAGTACCGCGTGCTGCTCTCCCTCCTCCAGCCACCTCTCCATCCTTCCATGGCAGCACTTCCCGACATCTCCAAGTTGGACGATACTATTGGTGCTGTCCTCCTTGGAATTGTTCTCTCAGCAATGTGGGGATAATTCCTTCGTCTTGACCTGAAGCCGTCAGCTAATTTCAACCATAGGGTGTACGGCGCAAATGTGTGGCAGGCCTTCTCCTATTATACTAAGTACTCTCTACGCGATGGGTTGATGCTGAAATCATTTGTTCGTCCTTTCATTCACTGGCGCCTACGAGGTGTCCCTGATGTTGCAACCCGTCGTCGAAGGTGGCATTGCTCTTGTAGGTCACAGTCACGGTCCCGGATGATGCGATGGACAGCTGATCGACACTGAAACGCTTCAGGGCAGCCGACACGTTGAGCCTGGCCCTGGGCTCGCACGTGGACTATACAATGATTGTCACCGACTTCGACAATATCGGCCGTAACCTCTACTACCTTTGGTGCGTCCCCCCATGAATCGACAGGTTCGCCTTGGGCATTGTCTGACCTTGGCACAGGAGCTATGGGGTGCATGACGCAGATATCTCTCCGGATGGCTTATACTCACCCAGAATTTGAAGGCGGCAGTGATTCTTCCTTGTGAGCCGCCTTCATTGCATATGTAGCCCAATCCGTCACAAGATTGATTGTGTCTTGATAGCCGCCGTCAACGCATCCGTACGAAAGTAGGTTTGTATGGAGGTGATTATCCCAGCTTAACACCGGTACCGACAGCTTTTTTGCCCATCGCATCTATACCGGTCTGTCGTTTCCCGATTCCGGCGGTTTCTTTGGCCGGCTGATCCGGTGCCTCTGCAGTCAGCCAGAGGACTATGTGCATACCCATCGTGATAGTACGTCGTCCGAATATCCCTCGAAGTCAAACATCGCCCTCATGGGATCACATTACACAGGTCTTAAGTTCGATCATATCTTTTAGTATGTGTATCATCGCAGTCGACAGCTCGTGGCTGTACAATAATTGTATCAGTTTTTGCAATCGGTGCGGACCGGCCTCTCGGTTGCACACAGGGCTGAACTCACCGTCGTGACCTTTGTGCAATATCTCCTTTAGTGTACAGTATACCGCGGTATGCATACTCCCGATCTTTGTCGTCTCTACTATTCACTGGAAGCTTGCAGGCTGCAACGGGACCATATCGTGGACGACACCGTCTACCAAGCTGTCAGTGACAACTTATATGCGGTAGTTGTTTCATAGTGCGCGCCCATAGCTAACTTCAATCGGCATTGTCTGCAGCGCTACATGGTCGCCTGCTTCGCTTTCCAAGCCCTTTGCGACACGTCAATAACATTCGGCATGATCTTCTACCTTTCAAAGCGCCGCGGGAATTTCAGAAGGTCTGCCACGCCTGCTTCCACCACCTTGGAAACCCCTTGACCTCCGAGTATGCTCAGAACCAACTCCGCTTTGAACATGCTGATATTTTATTCTTTCAATTGCGGCGTTATCAGCGTGTGGGTACTTGACGCGTTTCCTCGACCGCGCTTTAGTTGAAGTCGAGCACCTACATAGATTCTGTGTTACCATGGGAATGATTTGCGTGAGTTGTCGCCTCCGACTCTCCCATCGACGGTAGTGACTGTATTTTCGACGTAACAGCTTATCGAGCTACCCCGAACACTCATCTGGACGGCTTTCCCTCTCAGTCAGACGAAGTTGTATTTCTGTTCGTTCATGGCGATGTGCGTATTGTCTTCACTCAACCGTCATGTTCTCATGTGTGCTTCAGCCTGAACTCCAGAGACCATGTGCGGGGATTGCTCCACAGACCTGACGGATTAGCGGCCTCCATTTCACACCCTTAGTTACCCCGGGACGCTGGGAAAGCCAGCAGCGGTCCGGCTTCGATCTTCGGTCATTCCAAAAGGACTGATGTTGGGGCTGGCACGAGCGATCGTATCCCTGGTCAAGTTGAATAATCGGACCCGCTGCGGGTGCGATACCCTACAGGAATTCGGTTGGGTTGGAAGATGTGCGAGGATCTGCATGGCGTCAAGCGCAAGTGCGAACAGGGCCAATCGTTGTTAATTTGTTCAGACTGCGTGTAATGTCGGTAGTCCTTGATGCACTCCAAAAGTAACCAGGACCCACTATACTGGACGACTTCCCGTAAGGTTTGGAATGCTCCAAACCATTCCAAACCGATCGTCGTTACCTACCTGTGTGATGGCGACCGCGCGATTCCAAACCCGGGCCGTAAGGCCTAACGGCGTGATCTGGAATGATTTGGATAAAATCTTGAGATCCGGCTCGGAAGGGGCAGGATCTCCGGACCGAGCCATCCCGACGCGCACTGCCAGATATGGTCATTGCTTTGTCATCCAATGCCAGTGCGACGGTTTTCACTGTCCTGCCTCTTTTCCTAGTCCTGCCTTACAATTCTGCCTACATCCTCCTTCTACTCATGCTGCATGACATGTCAGATGATGACAGCAGCTCCGACAGCAGCTCCGATGAGGAGATTTTACACATCGCTGTTGAAGCGCAGCAGAGGGTGGAGTGACAACTGAAGGACACAGAGTGACGCTCAGTCAGAGAAGGTCAAAAGACTAATACATTAGTGCAATACCTGAAGGACACAGAGTGACGCTACAAGGTAAGGTAAGCATAAGGTAGAAGTGAAAGGAGTGTAAGTGTACTTGCCTCAGTCAGAGAAGGTCAAAAGACTGAGGCTACAAAGGCGAAGAAAGAGGTCCTTATATACAGTAAGGAGCGACAGATAGCATGTGATAAACACTCCTTAGAAAGCCTAGGAGACCCACATGAAACGGAGTAAGAGTGGGTACCGGAGTACAAGGTGGGTCATAGAATGCCCTAGAATAGTCCAGAATCATGGAAACGAATGTGGGGCTGAGCACAGCCTTAAGTCTAGAACATTATGTACACTAGATAAGATAGTCCTTGATCATTAGGTCCATATCTAATCTAATCAGAGCCGCCAGGACACTGTCCGTCTCAACAATCGCTGCCTTGGTCTATGCTGGTGCAGAGCATGCACAGCATCTTCGAGGTCTCCGGCGGTCTGCAACTTGGATGTATCTTACTCGGCCTCAGCTTCTCCCCAACCCACGCTCCGGAACTCCCTGGCAAGCCCTTCAAGCCAGTCGGAATGACCGAGCATTCATTACAACCATGGGTTTGAACTGCACCACATTTGATCTTATCCTTGAAAATGGCTTTTCGGTAGCCTGGAACACAACTCCCATCCCACGTTCCGACACCAGCTCTCATGGCCAGCCACATCTTGGAGCTCGATCACTTGATGCGGCTGGTGCACTTGGCCTTGTTCTACATTACCTTGCCTCTGGAATCCACGAGACAAGCTTGCAGCAGATTTTTGCCATCATTCCAACCACCGCCACTCGTTACATTCACTTTGGCTTGTGCCTCCTCCTCCGCACTCTACGCACCCTTCCTGATGCTGCCATCTCATGGCCAAAGGATGAAGAATTTGCAGAGTATGAGCAGCTCATTATTGCACGCCATGACCGCCTCGCTGGAGCCTTTAGCAGTATGGATGGGCTCAAGCTCCCTGTACAAGTCTTAGAAGATATGGAAATTGAAAATGCTGTTGAAGCGCAGCAGAAACAGGGTGCCAACTAGGCAAGCAAGAGCAAAGCTCAGTCAGTGAAGTCAACAGACTAAATGTTATTGGCGCAATACCTAGGCAAGCAAGAGCAAAGCTAAAGTAACTAGGTAAGCGCAGGTCCGGAAGTTCCGGAAGTAAAGTACTTGCCTCAGTCAGTGAAGTCAACAGACTGAGGCTACAAGGGCAAAAACAGCGTCCTTTATATACACAAAAGGAGTGTGGTTTGCATGTGATAAACAACAGCAACATGTGATAACCAGAGACCCATGTGAAAGCGGAACTAAAGTGGGTCGACCGGAACTGCAGGTGGGTCAACCCGGAACTGCATGTGGGTCATGGAAGAGCCCGGAAGAATCTAGAACATGAACGAAAGTAGGTACAGCCTTAGGGGCTAGAACATAATGATGTCATACACATTGTAGATCAGATAGCTCGCAGATCACCGAGTCCCTTATCTAATCTAATCAGAGACGTCCTTCCTGTCCTGAGTCCTGTCCGTCTCAACAAATGCCACATACAATGGGTGGACCCATGGTCACTATGAGACTTCGGTATTTGTATTTTCTCCATGAGGTGTGTAGTTTTGAACTTAAGCACTATTATAACCTGCTTACATTTTTATAAGGTGCTATTATTGCAGCAACTGTGAATGCACCTGGAAGTTGGCATGATGCCAAAGTGGCCCGACCTATATTTGACAAGCTTCTACACAAGACTCCCAATGGTTATTTTCTCATCGCAGACACTGCTTTCCCACATGGAGGTCGTAGCATTGCTGGAAGGATCAAAGCACCACTGAAGTCCAATTCTGTTCTTCCAGCTGACCCACAGGAGCGTGAAGAGCTCTCCCACTTCAATCAACAGTTACTTTCATTCCGTCAAACTGCAGAGTGGGGGATGCGTGCACTCCAAGGTTCCTTTGGACGACTCCGAGTTCCTCTCAACATTGAGGACAATCAAGGACGTGCAAACCTCATTGAAACATGTGTTCGACTCAACAATTTGCGGGTGAATTGCATTGGGATTAGTGAAATCCGCAATGTGTATGAACCATTGTGGCGTGATGAAGATGATGACTTGTGGTTCCATTTTGAAGACATGTTGTTTGGGGACATCCGCCAACGGGACCAGGTAGCACGATTTCATCGAGTAGGCAACTAGTAATCCATGTAGATAATGTAGATACAAAGTGCTAACTTATGGCTTCGCGCGAGCTTGGAAGTGATGCGACACAGAAGGCTAGAGGCTGACGAAGGCGCGCGAGAATGAGCTCGCTACGCGCGTGTGCGAGCGATGGTCACAGCTCCTCGACCCGTACTGTGCACGCGCCATGCGGCGTCGACACTTGCCGCCGGTGCAGCACCCGGGACGGGGAGCCGCGGGAGGAGGACACGAGGGGAGACGCCGCATCATCACCACCGCGGCGATTCATGCACACGCAGTGTGAGGTCGTCGCCAGCTGTTGGTACGGAATATGGGACGACGAGGCGCGAGAGGAGGCCGCGACGATCACGACGATGCACCGGTGAGCGAGCACAATTCGCGGCGTCTGCGGTCGCATCAAGACGATGCAACCATGGCCACCGCGAATTGCGCACTCACGTGTGGCACCGCAGCAGGCACCGCTGTCGCTACCGTGCATCGCCGACCATGCACTCGCGCCCGTCCTCGCCCCACCCCGCGAACTCGCTCGGGCTCGAGCCGCCCGCACTCACCATCGCTCGCGCGCGGGGCAACGACCGGCGCCCGCAACGACGCAGCAGCGTGTGCGTGCACGTTCATCTTCGTGCCGCTGTCGGCGTCGTGGTGGTCGAGAGGAGGTGGCAGTAGTGGGAGGGGGTGGCGGCGGGAGGAGGCGACGGTGGCGGTGGCGACGCGATGGCGTGCACGCGCAGTTCGCGGCGTCTACGGCTGCCACAAGAAGATGCCGCCGCCGCCACGAATTGTGCGCGGCGCATGCGTGCACCGCCGTCGCTCGGCCATTCGTCTTGACACCACGATGGCTGTCATCGTGGCGCTCGAGAGGCGATGGGGAGGAGGTGGGAAGAGGCGGGAGGAGGCGGTGGACGGAGGTGGGGAGGTGGCAGAGGAGGCAGCAATGACGACAACGATGCAGCAGGGCGCGCGCGCGCCGCCACGCACGCCGGCATCGCTTAGCCGTTCGTCGAGCGGCGTCCTCGTGGAGCGTGGGGGGAGGTGGTGGTGAAAGGGTGAGGAGGCGGCGGTGGCGAGAGAGCGGTCATCGTGGCGTCTGCAGCCGCCGTGCGCACGTTTTCGTTGTTGCTCGGTTGACTGTCGTCACACCGCGGTCGGCATTCTCGAGGTGTGGAGGAGCAGTGGCGGTAGTGGTGACGGCGATAGTGGTGTGGTGGTGGTGGTGGTGGTGGAACGGACACCTCGGCTGCCACCCGACACGAAACTCGGGAACGCGGATAATGCTCCCGCACTATCTCACAATCAAAATCTTAGAAACGTAGTCTCTTGGGGTGCTACAAGCTGTGGATGAGCTATAGAACATAATTTATTGGCACAAAAATGTGCTAGAGTCCATGGATGATGATGTACAGTACACAACTCATCTTGCCATGAAAACTCAGCTAGAATTGCCACATCTTCTTGGGGGGTGGGCCTGGTTTGAAATCGGAGGAACCTCCAGCTATCTTGTCAAGGCTTTGAAGGAGAGTGGTGTGGCTAGAGGGACCAGCACCGGGAGTGGTGCTGAAGTGATCTTGATGGTGGCTTGCAGATTTGTCCCAGGGCCTCGAGTGGCTCGGGCCAGGGATGGGGGTGCTGTCTTCTTGGGTTATGAGGGTAGGGGACAGTAGAGGGAAGGGTGCTGGATCATGTTTGGCTGGTGGAGAAGGGGACTTATTGCGGTACGAGTGCGAACGCGGATCGCGGTCACCGTACGGGCTGCGGGCGGCGTGGGATCGCAACGACCGAATCGGGGAGACCTGCCAATTCGGGGACTTGTCGTAGCGTGATTTCAAATATGTTCGATGGCGGCGACTCGGGGGAGTATACTGTCAAGAACTGTACGATACTTTTCTTTTTCTGCTTATCTTCCGTGTACGATACGAGCTCCGTTCCGACTCCATGACTCGGGGACGCTTATCTTTCACTCGTCATACGATTCCTCCATACTTCTTGACGCGCCCCTTATGCCATTGGACCCCTACATCAGGAAAAAAATCTCACCTTCAAAGCTGTTGTAGCAACGGGTCCCATTACGTAGGCCCTCATAGGCTACGTATATGTGCCATCGTTGCATAGCCCCATATAGCAATGGGTAATTTACTGCCCGTTACATAGCCCTACAGAGTAGTCGCTGATTCGCTACCCGCTACATAGCGTCACATAAAACAGGGGGAAGTTGCGAAGGGCCATGTAAAATAGGAATGGGCTACAGGTGCTATGCGCCTATGCGCTACAACTGTGCCTACGTGGCCGCGGTGGAGAAAGATGCGCGACACGCCTCGCCGCGTGCAAGCCCCCGCAGACCTTCGTGCGCCCCCTGCATGCACGCGCCTTGATTTCTTTCTGCTGTACATCTGAAAGCAGACCAGGTAGATGCATTACTAGCAATGCAGTGACATACATGACCCTCGCGAGTAAAGAATAGCTGCTGCTCATCGCCCCTCGTATGATGTAGGCATCCCGCTGCGCAGCCCTCGCCTACCGCAACCAGCGCGCAGCGGTGGCAGGCTGCGGCCGCAGCTGCGGCCACAGCTACATCCGCGCGGTGAAAATGGTGAAGACAAACTTACGAAGAACTCAAAGAACGCTATGACGATGCCAGTGGGCGCGCTGAGTGCGGGTAGCGGGCGCGTAAGCGGAGGCCGTGCGATGGCGCGGGGCCGAGTGCTGCGTAGCACTAGGGTAGGCGGGCAGATGTGTGCGTAAAGAACGGAGACTACCCATGGTTGACCCGGCCTAGGCGTGCCACAGGGCCGTAGAGTACTAAACATTGAGCACCTATCCATCAAAGCGCGGTAAAGAGGGCCAGCGCTGGCCCTAAGCGTGGTGACGGCGGCCCTCCTCGCTGCTGGCCTCCCACACGTCCCCACGCTCTGCATCGCGGGCTGACGCGCCTTCATTTTGGCCATCCGGGTGCGATTTAGGGGGCTATACGGGAGATCAATGAGCGGCCAGCTGAGATCAGAGGGCTAGGACGCGTAGGTGCGTGCCTTAGCCTTCTGGCGCGCGTCCCCACCCTTCCTACGCCTTATCGCACCCTTGCGGACCAACCTGGGCTGCTAGACAAGCTATAAGTGAGATAAAGCAGACGCAAGGCACATGGATACGCACCGCGAACCCTCCTTCGGCCTCTCCGGCCCCCTAGGGTGCTGATCGGTGGCGATGGAAGCTGTTCCGGCCTGTTCTTGCGGCGTTGTAGGGGTAGAGGAAGTCAGATATATGTGTTTTGAGAGTATATGGGCGAGACTCCGAAGGATGAGGGGGGTGAGGACGGATAGAGTACGCGGGCGCAGGAGAGGCGAACCGCGAGGGCGTGCCGGAATCGAGCGCTCGTGCCAGGGTGTTTGTCGCGCTCCGCTTTCTCGCGCGCCATCTGCCTCTCAGCCTTCACATCTGAAACGCACAGCGCTTGGCGGGTTGCACGCGAGTATGCTTGAGCCATGCGCCTCTGGAGATGGGATTGCTCAACGGGTCAGCAACGGGGGTGCATTTGACGGGGCCAGTGGGCCTTCGAGGGGTCGGCGCTGCTCCTGAAGTCAGCTTTCGCGGGTCAACATATCATGGCTATACATAGTGCCAGGCGTCATCCATGTCGATAACCGCTGTCACCGACTGTTAAGCGCGCGAGAGCCTCGGAAACGCTGTGCTCACGCGCGCAAAGCCGCGTGCGGACCACATGATTGGAATAGAGAATCATGCGAGTATGGTGGGCAGGTCACTGCGGTTGGGCGAGAAGAAAAGGTTAGAACCCTGGCAGGTAATGGCAGGAATGAGGCGCACCGCTGGGAAGCGCTGCCATGAACATGCGATCGCTGACAAGGTAGCCCGGCTCTAGCTGCGCCATGATGGCCCTCGTTGCTTGCATGTATAGGTTCCTCTAACCCGAGAGTCAGCAAGCGCCTTACGGGGGTATTATTATAGGACATACCCTAGAGCGATTGTTGAATCATAGATGTTGGAGGTTGAGCGTTAATCTACAGTCGTTGGCGCAGTTAAATTTGGGGCTGGCCGCTCGGTGCTCAAGCTGAGAAGCGCCCAGGGCATTGCAATCGGATCACGCGCAGCGCGTGTGGCTGAGCTCTCCCCACACTCGCCGGTTGTAGGCGTCGCGCGCACGCGGTTTTCAAGCGTGTGCGGCATCCAGTCGCAGTAGGTTTATTACGGGCGCTCTGTGGTATAAATCAGTTGTATTTACGACGTGCAACCGCTGCGCGTTTGCCGCGAATCGACGTACATTCAACACAGGGCTCAGACCCGGGGGCGATTATCAGCGTTCATCGGCCATCTCCCAGGCAACCGACGACAATCTTATCATTACGCGCGCGATGGCATTGAAGATTCAGGCAGGTATAGGCCTGAGGTGGCACTTTGCAGAGAGATCGTAGAATACATGGGGGTAAATATAAAGCATGGAAATGGGAAAGGCGACGCAGGCGCGAGGTGACGTCCAGCTTGTATCCCGGAGTCAGGAAGTGCGGCCGGCATGTCTACAACCAGTCCTGTGAGAGCCCAACAGCCTTGAGGTGACGGAGGATGGCCTCGACCTCGTCGTTCGCCGACGGTTGGTTAGTGAGGGCGGCCTCACATCTCTCGGCCGCCTTAACAAATTCCCGCTCTGCTGCTTCGAGGTTGGCCCGGGCCATCTCGCGTTCATCCTTGGCATCTTCCAAGGCCTCGCCCGCTTCTTGGAGCGCTTTTCCCGTCCACGCCAGCTGGGCTTTGACCAGCTCCACCTTGACGCAGCTCCCCACCAGATCGGCCACGCTGGCTGTGTGCAGCGCGTCAGTAAGGCCAGTGAAAATTTGACCGAACTTGCGCATGAGGGAGCGGATACCTTCGGGGCCTTCTTCGACGGTGTACCTCACAGCCCACTCCCCAGCGGCAAAGCCCCGGAATCTCTCGACCTCTCTCTTTACCGTCTCGTCGGCCTCTGAGAGCTCCTGCTTGAGCTGGTGCACCCTGGACTTCGCTGATCGGACCACCTCCCGGCTCCCGTCGTTCTCGACCCTGCTTGCCCTCAAACTGAGGAGGGCTCTCACCAAATCTTCTGCGTGCTCTGCATACAGTGCATCAGTTTAATCAGCTGAGATTCGAGGCCGCTTACCTGGAACGTCGTAGGAGCTCTCCCCGGGCTCGCTCTCTACCACCTCCACGTCGGACGAAGCGCAGTCCTCATCTTCATCCGAGGTGAGCGCCGTATAGACTGGTGGCGTTTGCGGTTGCGCCTATGCTAACGGCGGTGAGCCGTGGTTGCCACCGGATCTCTGGAGGGGCCGCTTACCGTCGCCGTCATCCTAGCACCCTGGTACGTCTTGGTCCGCTTGCTGGTAGGGCCGTCAGCAGGGTGCGAGCGCTTGCTTCCTGGTGACATCGGAGCGGGCGGGGTGATTGGTTGAGGTATCACGCTGGGCCACGCACGTACTTTTAAAGCAGGTTACCGTTCTGAGCGCCGTCGGATATGCGTAAGCTCTGTATTGTGGAGCATCAACGAGCGGGGCTCGGGTAGTTACAATGGAGGTATTGCGCCCCAACATGCGACCTTGTCGGTGACGGTGTTCATCAAAGCGAACGGCTCCGCGCCGACGACAATGACTCACCTTTCCATTTGAGGACGCCGCCCGCACCGAACGACGTCCAACTCTAGCTACTTACCAGGCCGGCGGCCTCGTTAGAGCGACCGTGGTCGTAGCCTTCCGTTCGAAGGCACCTTCCAACGCCCCAGCGTCTTCGGCCGCTTCGGCGAGCTCTCGCCTTGGTGGATCCGTGGGGTATTGATCCTCGGAGGCCAAGTCTTCATTGTCGCCGGAGAAGGATTCTGCATCGTTCCTGCTGAGCATGAGTGTATAGCACGATGGATAAGAGGGCGCACCCCACTCCTGCTCCTCGTCAATGTCCTCCTCCCCATCATCATCTGGGTTCGGCCTCGAGGTCTAGAAACTGCCAGACCTTCGGGAAGGTGTCGGAGTCGCTGCGAATAGCGCGAGGAACTGGAGGGACTTACTGTGGAAGTCTTCGCAGGGGATGACATTGGGAGGGATGTGTGAGTTGCCGCCGGCGAGTGCTTGCGCGAGGGTATATTTTGGGGCGAGTCGCAATAAACGTAAAAGTGGCGATGGGCAAATGGATATCGCGCGGATCCCTGCACCCCCGATCAACGCGGGACGCACACGAGAGACTCACCCGCCGCATCCTCTATTGTTCTGGGTGCAAAGACGCTCCTTGCGTTGTGTCGGCGTCGTGTACGAGAGGGTCATGCTCGGGCAGGGGGCCACTCTTTGTGGGACCGCTGCTCGAGCTAGTACCTGGCTTAGGTGCGATCAGTAATCACACTGATCCCATTCAGGGCCTTTACTTCCCTAGTTACGATTGCAAAGACTGAAGGCATACTGACCACCGTGGTCAGAAAAAGTAGAAGTAGAGGAAAAGGAGAGGAAAGACGGCCCGATTATTCCGGCGCAGTGACAATACGTGTCGCGACCTGCACGGCGATGGGATCCCCCAAGCCGGTCCTGGACACTGGAGATCGACACGAATTTCCGACCCGATATGGCGCGGAAATTTCAACCATCCCGGACATTTCAAGAACGTTTCCGACGGCTTCCCTGGCAGGATATGCATCCGATATGCGCAGAGTGCAGGAAAAGCCGAATCTCCTGCACATTTCCTGACTTCTCGCGTTTTCGATGTCAGGTGCTGGCGCATGGATGCTCGGGCTCCCCTCCCCCTGGCTCGTTGTGGCTCGCGCGCGCACCATTGCTCCCTCTTTGCATGATAGTAAACAATGCAAGCGTATTCCTTATCGATATAAGCACATATCCACGTGCGCACGACCCTGGGAGATGTTGTGCGAGACACGGAAAGGCGCGGCCACGCGTCCTCCCCGCTCGTAGATAGCACGTCGCAGATCCTGCACATCCGCTTAGAACGGTGGGCCCGACGAGGGTCCCTATATCTCGCGGCTATAAAGTCGGCCAGCCAGCACGCTGTTGTGGACATCGCGTCGCGTTTAGATACCTCAGACTCATGGCTTCTCAACCTGCTGCTCGCCCTCTTGCGGCTGGCTCCCTCTCTCGTAGCCCGCGGGCCCCACGTCCTGATCCTACAAAGCGTGCGCGAGGCTCATTGGCCGGGGCTCCTACCCCTGGGGGTGGCAGTCAGTGCCTTGCCCTCATCCGAAGTGACCATACGCTTACCAATCTTCTTCAGCCGTTGGAGGGTACAAGAACCCGTTCGCAAGTCAGGCCCGGGACCCCAACATCGATCCCGCGTTAGAAGGGTGGCCGCAGGCATGTTGATAATAGCCTTGCGTTGCTGTGGCCAGGTGTGCGCGCATTCACTGCTTTCACGTCTAGCTGCTTTCGACCAGCGCAGCGTGACTCCCGCGCCCTCCGCCGGCCGGGTCTCGAGTCGCGGAGCGGTCGGCCCAGCGCTCGTCCTGCTAGCGCGCCAACTTGAGGATTCGTCCATGCTGCACCCCTGCGGCTGCGGGTTGTCAAAGTCGACGAGCTCGCGCCGCACGGTGAGCGACGCGAGGTAGTTCCCGCGCGACGTCTGCACTTTGAGCGCATCTGCGTGCGAGCGCACGTGCGCAACAACAGACGCGACCGCCGCCCGCGCGGCGTCGCCGAGCGGTGCGGGCGCCGCCGCAAGCCCGTCGAGCTCCATGATCGCTGGCAGCGGCACGACGACCGTCCAGCACAGGCTCGTCACCAGCGCCGCGACGGATGAAAAAAGGTTGGCGTCGAGCACCAGCACGGTGTACCCGGCACGAGCTGCAGCAGCGGGCGTGCCGGCGCGCGTGTGCGCACAGGGTTGTGGCAGCGGCGCGTGCGCGGGGGCTTGCCACCCAGTGCTGATGGCGGCGCGGATGCCTGCAGCAGGCTCCGAAGGTGGCGGCGGCGAGCCTAAGTGGCAGCGCGCGGCCAGCCCGTAAGCTAACGAGTTCCCATGCGCAGAACACACAAAAGGGTGGATGCACCTTGAGCGCGCGAATCTCCTCCGAGTCATTCTCGTCGCCCTCGCTCGCGTCCTCGTCGTCGCCTTCACCGGCGTCCTCGACGACGTCCATCACCTCGTCGCCGTCCGCGTCAACGGCGCGTGCCAGTCGACGCAGCGCATGCCCAGTCGACGACGCGCGGTCCTCCGCAGCCCATGCGCGCACCTTGTCCGAGAGCACGCCGTCGACCGCCCAGGCGCGCTTACCGCCCCACCGGAAGCCGGGCACGAACCGTGCGAGCTTCGCACCTGCCCACGCGGTGCGGCGCCATGCGAGCTGCGCGCGGGTTGGCTTGTCGTCCTTGTTGTCGTTCCACACGCCGTCGGCGGGCGTCTCGGCGGGAGCATCGACCGCGTCGAGCATCTCCATCTCCATCGGGCGGCCGCCGCAGCCGTCAGTGAGCTAATGCCGTGCCGCTACGGTGGATGCACGCACCTTTGCGGCTGCGCGTGCCGAAGCGTCCGCTAGGAGATCACGGGTTGCTGACAACTTGGCAACAGCACATACTTTGCAAGCCGTGGAACAGCGCCTTGAGGACCTGGGAAAAGATATGCGTAAGGGTGACAGGAAGGCCGAGCGCGTCGTGGTGTCGGACGTACGGGAGGAGCTCGACGATGTGACCGTGCGCATGGGCGAGCGGTGTAGAGGGCCACCTTGCAGCCTTGGATGCAAGCGCGCAGGCCTTGGAGGCCCTGGGCACAATAACATCAGGCCGCCAGCTGGTGGCACTGCATCGATATCGCCTGGACGCGCTAGACGGAGGCCACGTGAGGACATGCTCAAGGCAGAGAGCAATGAGCTATCCGTACGCACCTCTTTTCAGGATCTGAACCTCCGAGCGTGCCAAGATCGACTCGCGCGCGAAGAGACCAATCGAATCACACTCCACAGCAGACGCATGCTCATCGCGAATAGCACCTGCGTCGTCGTGTACCTGAGGCCTCAGAACCGGCAAGCCAGAGCGTGGTAGAATTGGAGGAGGTCGTGCTACGTGGGGTTCTGTACCTCGAGGTGCACGTTAATGGATTTAAAAAAAAGAATTAGAGAAGGCAAGCGAAAGATATCCGAAGCTAGTGCAGCAGGAGAGCGAAGGCCGGGCGAGCCTCCTTGTGATACATCGGAGATAGTGCGCCACAGAGGTCATATTCTGTCAGCTCAGGGAAGCCCTGGTAAGGCTCGGGGGAAGAGTGGGAGCCTGTAAATGTGATGTGCGGTGCCTCTTCGAGAGATCGTCTCAGAAAACGAGTCCGCGCGACGCACCACGAGCATCCGAGTCCGCATATACCTCCTCGGGAAAGTCACTAGAATCGTGGCGATATTTGGGCGACGCTGGATGGTTGGGGGGTGGTGTATGCGATGGGGGTCGAGCGGTCTTGCATCATTTTCCGACCTGTGAAGTGCGGTCTCGCTCCCGGGCCTCCTCTGTGAGATTTGCGATGCGCTCGCGTAGCAAGTGGGAGCGCGAGGTCCGAGCAAGTTGATTGAGGGGCGGCTTGTGTGACTTGTACTCCTGACATGGGCAGGGGATCATCCTGCGTGAGTCGTAGTCCAGACGCGGAGGCATAGAGTGGAAAGAGGGGTAGAGACAGGGGCTCCAGCCAAATATCGACTTAGCGTGTCGTACAGCTCACGCGGACCGGCCCTCCCGATTTACGTGTCGAATTTCCTGCACCACATACTGGGAAAGGTGCCCGAAAGGGACAGGAAATCGACTTTCGTATTGCACACACGAAAATGGTAAGGATATCTGACATTTCGGATACATTCCCTACTCAGAAAATTTGGGTCGATCTCCAGTGGGAGGCTGCGGTACAACTTTACAAGCCGGCGCGCCTTACCTGCCGCCGCGAAGCTCACTTGCTATAGTCGGTTCATCGGGCCGCTGCCCGGCTCCCTCTGCTCTTCCATCGTCTGCCTTCGTCAAGCCTCCGCACGCCGCCTGCCGCTTTGCCTCATTGTTACATCGTTAGTGTGGAAAACATTTGAACGCATTAGATTAGTTCAAACGCATTTTTTGCCTCTGCGTGCCGTATAATTGGGACCTTCAAGACTGCAGTTTCCCAAACACGATAGTACGGTGTCGACGTCTCGAACATAGAAAGAAAAACACGTGCTTCCTGTGACGCCAGCACTGAGTGCTAACACTGTGCCTTAGGAGGTCGATATGGCCACCGTAGCAGATCTGCTTGCTACCAAGTGGATTTCACCCACCCAGTTCGAGAAAGAATACGGCGCGTAATGATATACTACAGATCTGCACATCGCTGACAGAGTATCCAGGCATTGTCTGTCGCACTGGCCCCTTTACTTGGGAAGAAGCGCAGCGCGTGAAAGAGGAGCTCGAGCAGCATTGTCTAGTGAGTTTGGATGGTATTGCCGGTCGGCGGGCGCTGGCGTGCGGGGGGCGGAGGAACAATCTCAGTGAAGATAGCATCATTCTGGAATACGATTCTTGGACGTCCCGGGGATTATAGGCCCATATCGGTGAGTATGCTCCTGGGTCGTGTTTTGCGCCGTTCGCTGTGATCTTCCCGCGCGAGCAGTATGATCCCGCGGGGAGAAAGCGGTGTACGACCGTGCGCGGCGCGCGTATCATCCCTGGAAGAAGCGCGGTGCACGGCGCCTCCCAGGGGACGAGACCCTGCGAAGGTGAGCTGCATAGCTAGTGCCTGGAATGGTTGAAACATGAGCTATGGCAGATCTGCGACAAAATCGGGAACGGGTTGGGTGCTCGCTGCTTGCGAAGTCGAGCGTCCGCCTCAAGACTGCCGAGATCGAGGGTGCAGGCATTTACTGCGGTGTAACGTCAAATGGAATTAAATTCCATTTGCCAAATATCTGCTTCATTTGGCGGGCCTACAACACAAAACTTGCAAGGTATGTTCTTGCATGTAACATCTATGCGTTCACCAAGTTGTGTATTTTTTCATTGAGATCTGAGTGTGCCAGAACGAGGCCGAAATTGATGTCGAACTCCCTGCAAGAGCGGCGGGCGCGTCACAAACTGTCACGCTTGCCGGCCTGCCGGACAACAGGCGAAACCAACACCGCCTGATGAGATCTTAGATGATAATCTTATCTTATGCCTTTACCCGCAGAGCTCTGATCGCGATCGAGTCGGAGTCTCAACTTCCCTGTCACGCCCGTGCTCCCTCTCACAACACCTCCAGGATTCGATATTGCACTCATCAAATCACTGCGGAAACTAGACAGAGATGTTGATATATGTATAGGACACAACAGTTCGGGTTATGGAGCATACAGAGCTGTTGTTATGGTTTCTGGCCGATTACTGGTGAAAACTGTGGGATCCCCCTCAAGACTGATTTCTTCCGCCATAGTATTCGTTGAATTGCACCAATCTCTCAGGACTGTAACTCAGGTGCACAGGATGATGTATGTAATTCTCAGATTGCTATGCCTGGCGGTCACTGGCGCGCGAGGACATCTTTGAAAATTCCATTTGGTGTTACAATTCCATTTGACGTCACGCCGCAGTACAGGCAGCAGCACCAGGGACACGAAGCGAGGTGAGTATCCTAGCCGGTCTCAACGGTTTGGTATTTACAATCCCCCTAGAGCCCTGCTCTGCTCCTAGCTCAGAGCAAACGCGCATGAAACCGTGCGGTTCACACCTATGGACGTTCAAGAGCTACATAGGTGGTGACAAAGCTTCGGTTGAGCTGCGCCCAAGCCTGCGTCAGCCCCGCGGAACATGCTACATACAGCGCACGCTGGCAGCATGGGTTGTGCACCGGGTCCGCCAGCGGCGCGGTCGCCTAGTGCCCAGCAGCAACCTGCAATGGTGTGCTGGTTTCCCCGCAGCCCCGCAATGAATCCGCTCACGTGCGCGTGCAGGCAAACGCAGCATTCGGATTGATGCCTTCCACGGCAGACAGCGATGGATCCGCCTACGTCGCCATCCGAAACAGGCGAGGAAGGCTGGGGTGGGGGGGGACCTGTCCGCAGGGGGGTGGTTCAAGAGCCTTCGGTGGCCAGGTGAGGAGAGCATCATCAGCGGC